>JAVQKC010136875.1:0-19027 GCA_036025475.1 Philypnodon macrostomus
GGAGATGCATTTCCCATAAGTCATTGTCAGCCGGCTCCTCCCCTGATTGGCCCAGTGCCAGCATTAATCCGGAGCATTAAGACGACAGCAAAAAGCGAGAGCAGGAAGTTAGAAAAGGAACAGGTTAGACTTTTCAGAAACATTAGACGATAAAGACAAAGCAGCTTCATCTGTGGTAAGCTTTTCAGTCACACGTCTGAATATGTGTTTATTGAGCTGTGCCTTGTTCACATTAATTCAACTGGGGTGGGGTTAGGTCTGCACAATATTGGAAAATCATGCATTTTGCAATAACTAATTACTATGTTACATTTGGTGATAATTATGCAATATTTGGAGATTATTTTAGAGGTAGATAGTTAGCAGAAATAGACCAAGGCTTAACCAGGACCAAACCAGAACTAAACTAAATCAGCGCTAAACGAGTCCAGGACTTAACCAGGACTAAACTAACTAAACTGGGACTAACGCAGGGCTAAACGAGTCCAGGACTTAACCAGGACTAAACTAACTAAACTGGGACTAAAGCAGGGTTAAACGTGTCCAGGACTTAACCAGGACTAAACTAAATAAACTGGGACTAAAGCAGGGCTAAACTTGTCTAGGACTTAACCAGGACCAAACTAACTAAACTGGGACTAAAGCAGGGCTAAATGAGTCCAGGACTTAACCAGGACTAAACTAACTAAACTGGGACTAAAGCAGGGCTAAACGTGTCTAGGACTGAACCAGGTCTAAACTAACTAAACTGGGACTAAAGCAGGGCTGAACCAGGACTAAATTGAGGACAAACCCAAGACTGGATTGGGCTATTTTTAATAATTTTTAATTTCTTTTAAGTCTTTTAAATATTGTTTTTGCATATTGTGTTTGCTGATATTGTGATAACGATAGATTCAATATTGTGTAAGGCTCTAGTGCATGTACCAATGCATAAAGCAAAAGATCGAGAAATTATTACTATTACTAAGAGAATTGTGAGTCTTGTTGAGAAGAAGATTAGTTTCTCTCAGTCATGTCATGTCAGAATTGCAGGCCTTACTAATCCTGCTCTGACCTTTAACTACCAGACTATCGAATTTCAAGAACATGTGTGAGGAAGGGCACAAAGACACAAAAGCTGCCAAGCGGGAGGAAGTGGTGGTCAAATGTCAAACTGATGCAACTGACTGTAACTGAGGGTCCACTGCTTTCTGTATTTTATTACCGGACAGTGAATTAAAAAGAGGTCGTTGCGTGTGTCTAACCGCTGCTGTTGTAACTGTAAAAACACCACGGTTGGAGTCCCTGTCTTCATAGTTTAACACATTAATGAACTGCACTACTGAAAATGACTGTTAAATTGTAATAGATGTATTGATATCTTTTAACAAATCAGTTGCTAAGTTTACATGAAGATCAATAAAGTTGTTTTTATTATTAATTATTGTCTTAGTACAGTTATTCTCAAACCTTTTACAACTCATAAAATATTTGTGAGTACCAATTTATTAGATGGAAACTAGACTAAACCAGAACTAAACAATGTTATAATGCAAACCAAAACCAGGTCTCCATATAAGGAATAAACCAGCTCTAAACCAGAATAATCCAGGTCTAAACTAGGACTTAAACAGGTCTAAACCAAGACTTAAAATTCACCCTACCTACCAGTGACTTGAACTTCAAAAGACTCCTAAGTACTAGAATGAGACCTGTACCACCAATAGTGCCTGTACCACAATTTGAAAACAACTGCCCTTTCTCCAGTCACTGTAGAAGTATAAATTTAAGATTTTGTGTTTTTGAAAGGTGCCTATGCGTATGTATTTCAGGATATCGAATATTCATATTTGTATATTAATGCTAAAAGTATTTAACTACAAGGAATCAAATGCCAATATGCACTACAACTGTTTTATCAAGCATTTTTAAAAGGGAAGTAGTGAGTTGTCAAGATGCAACCAAAAACCAGGAAGCTCCATAATTCCCACATTTCACTTACTGAATAAATAATAATACGTTTGTTACGTTTGTGTTTATGTGCAGTAAATGAAATGGCAGTGAGGCAGAGGATTTTTAACTCAACATCGCCGTTCTCTGGGACGTCCCAAGTCGAGCTCAAGGGGTCGTTTCCAGTCTGCTCCACCACAGAGCAGGACACAGAGGACAAGGATGATGAAGATGAAAACAACAAACTCAACCTGATCAGATTCTATAAGCCTTTATTGAGGAAGCTGTGGACGTATGGGACCGCAGAGCAAATCGGGGAAGGGCCACTGAAAACATCCTCTTTTATTGCCCAGGCTGAATGTATGATGTTTTTTACTTTTTCAAATCTGACAAGACTAATGTGTTGGCATGTTACTTAACTTTACATTGTTGTTGCCTCAGGTGAAACCCAGGATTCTCAAGAATTTAGTCCATCTTATTCTGAGCGCTATGTCCCATCGCCAAATTGCTTCACTAGCAGGTAAGTCATTTTCCCAATAAATGAACATTATGTAACTAAACTGTGTACTAAATTGATATTTCTTGTGGCGATACTAGTCATTCTTCCGAGCCAAACAATGTAGCCTCCCCAGCTACAGCATCCATCCAGGAGCTAAACAACTCATCAGTACAAGTCAACACCAGAAAGAAAGCTCGCAAGAAGCAGAAACGCAAAAGAAAGAATAAAGAGGAGCGGCACAGACGGCGAGTGCCGTCCGGTGTGCCTGAACAAGAGAGTGGTAGCTCACTGCTGTGGGCCCAGGTGTGGAAATAATTTATATTACTATTATTGCGATAGTGTTTGTCTATTAAAATGATTGAGACAGCTTTCTGTGCCATATAAAAGAACCACTGAATACCTTGTTTATTATTAACTTTGCCTGAATATATTTACTTCTCATTTATAGGAGGAAGTTTTCTCTGACAGCAGTAGTGACCTGAGCAGCTCCTGTTGTAGCAGTGTTGAATGTTCAGAGGTGCAGAATCAGCAATCAACATTTTACAGTCGGCACGTTTACAAAACCAGCTCAGCCGTCCCATGGTCCGCTCCAGATCCAGGTTGTGGATTCTTGAAATCATACAGACAAGAAAGCGACTCTGACTCCTCCAGCAGCATCGGAGACTGTTCATTGGCTTTAGCGGGACTTAGGGGCAGTGTCAGTCAGGGAGACCCATGCTTCGTTGGACCCTTCTTCAAAGAACTGGAGCAAGATGTGAGAGAAGAGGAAGATGAGCTGTCAACTTATTATTCCGATACAAACGAGGGAATCATATTTTACAAAGAGGTAAGTTTGGTATGTTTAACAGCAAAAACCCTAAACAATGTACTGATAAATTAATGGATTATAATGTAGCAGTGGTTCTCAAACTGGAACTGGGCTCTTTCTAGTGGTATTCAAGAGTCTTGATGGTGTCTTTATTTATTCTGGTGTAGTCTTTCCTTTTGTCCTGGTTAATGCCTGGTTTAGACCTAATTTACCCCTGATCTAGACCTACATTAGACCATACTTAGTCCTAATTTCGTCCTGACTTGGTCTTGTTTAGGCCTGTCCTTTTCTTGATTTAGGCTTCTTTCAGTTCAATAAAATTTGAAAGTCAGAAATCTTTTGAGGTGGTATTTCTGAGGTGTGAAATGTTTGAGAACCACTTTATGTAGTACTTCGTATACTAACGTAACTATCATTATTCAGGAAATACAGCCCATAGACTCTGAATACAGAGAAGGGCGAGAGTACATCCTCACAGATTTCATCAAGGAAGGTTCCTATGGTGAAGTCCATACTGCACAAGATGTCAACACAGGCTTCAAATTTGCTGCAAAAAAGGTAAAGCTCTTGTTTTTTGGCTCATTGTAAAGCATTGTTTGTTGTTTATGTTTATAATCGTTTGCAGATTTCCCTGAAGAGGTTCAACAGTGAGGAGGTGGGTGCGTGGAGTGCCCTAAAATCCTCTAGTGTGGTGGAGCTCTTTGGAGTGGTCAGAGAGGGGCCCAATGTTGTCCTTTTTATGGACCACAAAGCTGGTAAATAGATTTTTATATTTCCCATGCAATATAAACAGATTTTTATCTTTGGCTGACAATTTGTGTACACATTGTAGATCAATTGATTTGTATTGAATTGTCTCATCATGTTTATGTTCTTTTATTTTTAGGCTCTTTGGGTCAGCTCATATCGGAGCGGGGACGACTTCCAGAGGACCTCAGTCTCCATTACCAGTGTCAGGTCTTTACAGCACTGGAGTATTTGGTAAAGAAGAAAGTTGCTCATCTTGATATAAAAGGTACTTCAATTATTATTATGTCACTCATATCAGGACTGTGCCATTTTTTAATTCCTGGAAGTAAAGACTCTTTCTCTCAGAGCTTAATTTGAGGGTGAACAAGAGGGAGTATAAGTCCCGATTTGGGACTTAGAACTTTTTGCCTGGATCCCCTTGTTCCCCCACCTATTTGCCTGGATCCCCCACCTCTTGTGGCATGCCTGTAATTTTAAAGTTGCATATATTTGCACAAACAATGTAATAATAATAATTGTAATGGAAATGGAAATCTTACTAATTCAAATTAAGAGGAGTCACGTTACTTAATCAGATGCAACAGCAAATTCCCTTATGATGTGCCATAACGTTTTAACAAGTGAGTTTATATAAACATGTATCTTTTAGTTCCTGCTCAATGATGAGAGAACACTCCTTAACCCTCTTTATGGTCCCTTACCTCTGGCTTGACAAATTAAGCACTGCCTTTTCTGTTTGTAAATCTTTGTATGGAGAAATGTCTCCATAGAAGCCATGATGTATTTTCTATGGAGACATTTCTCCACAGAAAATGCATTACGGCCGTTTAAGTTTCGGGTACACATTCTTGAATATTTACAAACAGAAAAAAGGTATATTATAACACTGTTTAATATGTATTGTGACATCCAAATAATTACTAAGAGGTCTTAATAAAACAACAAAACAGAATCACTACATTTTAAATAGATTGAAAAGTAAAAATTAGCGACGTAGTGAATATCTCATATTTTGTGAAAATGCACAGATGATGGAAGGAAGTTAGAGTCATAACAGAACAACAGATGACTTTTACTTGTTGTTGTACCTGTTCAACTTTCAAAGATAAGATCTAGATTTGATTTTCGGCACCTGCATTCTGAAACCAGAGATTAACGGCGAAAAAAGCAGGCTGGGAATTTCCCACTGTGTGACTCACAGTCGCACATTAAACGGCGCATGTGCATCAGTGTCATAGGACAGAGGATCCAAACAGGGGGGGAGGGGGCCAGAGTAGTTAGCGAGAAGCAGGGGAGGATAAGTATGATGATACAAAGTGCTAGATCAAAACAAAGTAGTTAAGAAATTATAGGAAAAAGTGAAGAAAGGACAGAGGCAAACTGGCTCTCAAGTGCCATCTGGTGTCTGTAAAGTTAATGGAAGACATTTTGCACATCTGGTCTTGGCTTTCTGATAGTTCTTCACATCCTTTCCAAATTATTATTGTTTTACTTGCCATTGCGCTAGGGCTGCACAATATATTGCTAAATTTAAAGTGACATGTATGTTCAATAAAAGTTAGATTTAAGATTTGCTTAATTTAGTTTGACATTGTTTTAGTCCTCGTTTATTCTTTGTGTATTACTTTGTGCTTACTTCAAAGTGGGCATTCCTACATTGCTCTCTGTTCCATCTTTTGTGTTTCAAATTATATTGCAACTGCCCACACCAGTTCATCTTTTTTGTAGCTGATAACGTGTTGCTGTCCGCTGATGGTCGAGACACCTTCCTCTGTGATTTTGGACACGCAGAAAGACTTGACAAAAATGGACACAGCCTCAGCAGATCCAGAGGTAAACTGTCAACTCAGAAATGTTGCAAATTGATATCTATTATATGTTTCTTATCTGTCGTTAATATATTATAGAGCTAAAAGGTACAGAGACGCACATGGCCCCTGAGATTGTGAGCAGTGAACCCCGCGGGGCTAAAGCAGATGTGTGGAGCAGCTGCTGTATGTTTCTTCACATGCTCAACGGGTGTCAACCTTGGACTCGATACTACTCCTGCAGACTGTACCTCAAGGTAACCACTACACCCATACAGAATTGTCTACTATTCAATCACTAAGGTTGGCATAACATTTTGGTTACTAGACAGGCTAGAATATTTGCTTTTGTAAATGCTTAGAGTGTGACTTTAACTTGAATTTTATCTTAACATTTACTTTGACATCGATATTTTAAAATACACTAAAGAAGATTTTTTTATATAGCTTCTCTAAAAACTCAAGTATTGAACCTTAGCAGATAGAAAAACATAACAGGTAATGTTATGATAATGGTTTTTGATGCTGTAGATTGCTAATGAGCCGCCACCTTTGAGAGAGATCCCAGCGGACTGCGGCCCTCTCACAGTCGATGTGTTCAAAGCAGGGCTGCACAAGGATCCGGTCAAAAGAGCATCAGCCTCTGACCTCAAAGTTAAAACTGCAAGAGCTCTTAAAGACGGTAAGAATTTTGTATAGAAATCAATATTTATCACACAGCCACTTAGACACTTGAACAACCTTACCTATGTATTGATGTATGAGTGAGATAATGGTAGTGTATTATTAAGTTAAAATGTTTTCTTGCAGTTGGAGGACTTTCCAGCCCAGTCAGGGGACCCTACCTTGAACCACTGTACAATGTCCACAAACCACCTGACAATCAAATCCGGTGTTACAACAGTGATGAGGATGAGCATCCAGAATCAGAGAAAGAGTGCACTCTGGAGAAACTTAAAAAGGGAATTGGTGATGAAGTTTCCAGTGTTGTTCTGGGCTCACCTCTGTGTCTTCAGTCACCTTTTATTGAGCCCGTCCGTAAAGTCAACAACAAGGGCACCACTGTGCCTGAGCTTGAGCTACGCAAACTGGAAAGAGGTATGGATTCTGACAATATTCACATTAAACTTTGCCTGTTACATGCCTTTGACACCTTAATTTGAACTTATTTATTTATGCACAGATTTCTACTTGAGCAGTCTGTCACAGCTCCACTCCGCTGAGATGCAGGAGCAGCTCTTGTCTTGTATCAGCAGTGACCACTACACCAACAGAGAACAGTGGGATATAAAGGTAATAGGCCTTTTTGTTATACAATATGTTAGCTACTTTTAATGTAATGCTTGTTCTGATTATTGTGTAGTTTACACCAGATCAGGCATAACATTATGACCACTTACACGACTTTAGCATCAGTTCATCTCAGTTCCTTCCTTGAACATCTTTTGACACTGCAGTTTAGGAGGTGCTTTGACCCAGTCGTCTAGTTATTCTAGTAAACTTGTTAAACTCACTCAAATCTGATTATATTGCCTATTTTTCCTACTTAAAACGCATCTTTGAGGATCATGATGAAAAGATTATGTGCTTCTTCCCGTCACTGTTTATAGTCATATTAACATTTTTATCATTTGAAACTTTGTGTCTTCTATAATGGCAGGACTCAGGTCGCTGGTCACTGAGTCCAGGAGATGACTTCAGCTCTGGGGTCTTTTCCTGCAGCAGTCAGCCTGACGGACAAACCCTCAGCATGGACCTACTGGGCCAATCACAGTTTCCACCTCCCTGTTGTTTTCAAGGCAAGAATAATCACTTTATTTTTGTAATCTCACAAACATGTGCATCTTTTATTCACATATTTTTGTATATTTTGCTCAGGAGTGGATGTGTGCATCAAAGACTTCATTCAGAGAAGTATTCACATCAGAGAAACACGTCGCGTAAAAGTCGGCCATATCGCCACAGGAATCAGTGATCAGGTATGACCTTAATAACTTCACTTGTTATGACAGCTATAAAAAGTGTGCAGGAACACCAACGTTAATCTAATTCCCTTTTTAGATCTCTGAGAGAGTTTTTACTTTGGAGACGCACATGGGGCAGCAGATCGCTCACGACGAGGAGGTGTTGGAGTCTGGACTTGAGCTCTGCTGTGTGTCAGCCCCCGACTTCAGTCCAACCTGGAAATGGAGGATCAAAGATGGTGTGCTTGAGACAAGATAAACCCTTGGGGTTCCATACCAAATGCCTTACATGTTTATTCTGGAGTACTGTACTTTTAATTGTGTAACATTAACTGGAACTTCCAACCTTTTGTCTTCAGCCAATACAGTTACATGTTACATCATTTTAAAAGCATGTTTAATTTCTTAATTAAACTGGGATTTTTAACTCCATCATGTTTGTTTCTTTGGTAAATGTGCTCTTTGAGTCCACAAGCTTTTGCACTGTATGACAATATCTACTTCATTCCAACTTTATGGGGAAAAAACAAGACAAATATATTTAGAAACCCAGTGACACAATGATGTCATCTCTTTTTACAATAATTAAAGCTTTTATTTCCCATTTAACAACATACGACATCACTGCAAAAGATTTAAGGGAGACATTTTAGCATTACAAATGTGATAGAAAATGTGAAAAAATTGCAATATCAAAGTTGTTTTAATAGTAAAAAAGAAATACCAACCAAGGCACTGACAACCAAAAAATATCAAAGTTTTTTTGCTGTGGTGATTGTAGTTTGAATAGCTCACAACATACAGTACTTTTTAAAGTGAGGTAAGGGTTTGTGAGCAATCCAGTGCACTTTCTCTGCAGAGCATCCTCTCACCCAACAGGAAACATCATCTCAAAACATCTCACTTTGCACCACAAGACAAATGTACAAGATGAATTCATGACATTTAGGCCATGATGATGCCCATGACCACAGAAAATAATACCAGATGCATTTTTAATTTTACATTTTGACAAATGCCTAGAAGCATAGGATTTACTTTGATACAAGTAAACCTACACTTTCTTATTACATGCAGTGGAAGTTTTTCTGATGAAACGGTGACAACACATTGCTTGTTTTTCAATATAGTCATCTTTTGCAGAGTGCAGTGATAAATATCTCAAACATTCCCACTCTGCTTTATACCAGTAAACACTAAAACTGCATATGAGGATGCATACAGACGACGCCATGATGAAAAATAGGAAGTTCAGGACATCAAACTGAACAAAAAAAATGGACCAATTAATGAAAAGAAAATGAAGGACAGAAAACAGTCTGCAGTGACAATTCTTATTTCTGTACCATAAAAAATAAATTACTTAAAATGTATTTTCCACTCAAGGCTGAGAACCTCTCCGAACACAAGTGCAGTGATTAATGCACATTTCAATTCTTTAGTGCCCCCACATACATATACAGTATGTGGGCCACACCATGTCCAGTCCAACTTCTCATCCTAACAACATCCCCAAAAGCAAGAAAAAAGGGTGGTGCTCATGTACTGGTCTCTTCCTTTTGCAGAATATCATCTTTACTTTGTTGTTCTTGTGTCTCGTGTGCCTGCTCAGCTTTCTGCAGGTTTTTCATTTTTCATCTGTTTTTTCCAAAACTTTACATTTTACGAATTACAAGAACAGTGGTGAGAACTCCGGCCAAGAAAACACCCACAGTCTGCCAAGTGGGTGTGCCAAAATGAGAACGAATTCCTTCCTAAAAATCAGAAAAATCAACAGCACGTGAAAAACTAAATTACTGTTGACCCAAAACAGTCACATACTTTTTGTCTGGTACTTACCCATCCACCCTGGTCCCTGATCCAGTTGATCAAATGTTCTCGGAGGTAGTCGATTGTCCAGCTAATAATGGTTCTAATAATATCAGGAATCTGGGTTACAAGAGCCTGCAATGTAAAATGTATTCAATTTAAGTCTTTATCCAAAAAGATTTACCTTTATATTATTTTGATGTGTACGTACTTTAATGACAAGTCGGCAAGCAAAATAGAAGAGTGCAACTACTCTTCCCCAATTAAACTTTCCATCTGAAAAGATCTCATAAGCAACTTTCATAAAGATGTCCTTTGTGGGGCTGAGTGAAGAGTCATTTATCATCCTACAGGAAGAAGGTTAAAATAACTAATGCACATTATCTGTGATGGCTCAGATACTATTTTAAACAAATGCTTTACCTTTGGAGATCCATGTTTCCATCTAGTTCATCACCAATCTGCTGAAGACATTGGGCAAGTTGTTTGTGTTTGGGGTCAACCAGCTGTCCTCCCCCCAGCTGCTCCCTCGTAACTACAGCACTGCTGTCTCCATGTCTTCTGACTCGTTCAAATATAAAACTAAACGTGGATAAATACATTATTGTTCATCATTCTTACTCACTTTATCAAACTTATATCCAAGAACGAATTTATGCACTTACTCTTTTAACAAGTCGGTCCCTACTGCCAGTATCTGATCGCCATTAGCGCGATTCCCTGAAAGCAAAGATCAGGAAAGGCAATAAATTCGTGGTGAACCTAACCACAGGTACCAAACAGCAGAGATAAGACGTTATAAACCATTACTTAACCTCGACTAACGAGACCAAGATTGGCGTCATGCATTACAGCAGCAGTACGAATCATTTTACCATCGTTCCAGTGTTATGCGAGCGCCTCATCTTTATTGTTAATAATAAAGCTTTTAAAATATTTTAGCTCGCACATGCGCGTGAAGATAAAGATTGTCTTTACAATCATACACATTTTAACGTTTACCAATTCAAGCCTACAGCATTATAGTCATTGATGCCTAGTCGCACTAATATTGATTTCACACCCCGCGTTGGTTTCATTATTTGGAAACCGCGGTCTTTTAAAGGCTATTTAAAAGTTATTTGTGAAACGCTAGGTGCTAACAAGTTAGCAAATTAGCTAAGTTTTCTTGTTTGTTGCTAGCATCGCTTAAGTCCTATTACAACACGCTGAAGGATCACGATTCATGTTTTACAGTCAAGTTACTAGATAGTCATACTCCATGACATTCTTAAGAAGTCTGACAAGGTCCATGTATTTCTATAAAATATCTTTGGTATGAGCTCGTACCTTGATCGCCTCCACCCGAGTGCGATGCCATCTTGTTTTGTGTTTGTTTAGCGACTGCACTTCCGCAAAATCAGGTGACGAGTTTTGTTGTTTTTAGAGCCGCGATGGGCTGTTTGTGTGTTTGTTGATATTATTAGCGTTATAATTTGTGACACATTGACCAATAAAGTAAAGTCCACAATGTAAGTAAAAAAGTAAAAACATGTATTTATATGTTATGAGCGTATAGTTATTACATGGATGTATATGCCCCTTTACCTCAGTATGTTGACGTATTTTACAGTAAGGGCAGTTTGGTAACATTAATAAAAAATAATATTTGTGTGTTTTGTGCCGTGCCTTGTTTGATCGTCACTTCCTGTGCTCCTCTGTCTTCCGTCCGTCTCGCGGATCCTCGGGCCTCTTTTGACTCGGCTTGCAAAGATGGCGGACGCACAAGTACGTTCAAGAAAACGGCGTGGTGACTTTTTATGTATAATTTCACAGTTCAATAAACACTTTAGTGAGCTTGCACGGCTAGTGTGGTGTTATGGGCACTTACTACATGTTCCTAGGGTGTTTTTGACTTCACACAAGCGTAAATATTAGATGAATGCTAATGTTCGGCTCACCCTCGTGCTACGTTCTTATAGCCAGTGCTAACGTGTTAGCCAATGGAGCTATACAATTGGCATTTCTTTAGCAAAAGGTGACAATGGGTTTCGAACGAATTAACTGAAGTGTTCTGTCTTAAAACCTATATTAAATAAGCATGTGTTAGACAGTGCTATTGCTGCTGGTTTACTGTGGATGTTACTATAATGATGAGGAAGTTAAAAGGGTCTATATCATAACCTGATTTTGTTTTTTTTCACAGACCGAGAGGGCTTATCAAAAACAGCCCACGATCTTCCAGAACAAGAAGCGTGTTCTGGCTACGGATGGTGGCAAGGAGGGCAAAGAGAAGATCCCCCGGTACCACAAGAGTGTTGGGCTGGGCTTCAAAACCCCAAGAGAGGTAACGGCAAGCACTTGATCCACATTAAAATAAACGCAAATGATGTTTTTCTCACGATGGTCTTCCAAGCCTACAGGGCTCTGACGATAGTGCCTTATGGCAAAACTGATGCAGTCAATTGAAACTTGAGTTAATATCCCTAAATGTGTAGAAATTATGCTAATCAGACATCACTGTTTTACAGGCTATTGATGGCACTTACATTGACAAGAAATGCCCTTTCACTGGAAATGTCTCCATCCGTGGACGTATCCTCTCAGGTGAGAGACTGGATCTTTTTTAGGTTTGCTTATATAAAATCCTATTGATCATCATCAACAATTATACATTGTATACAGCTCAGGTCAGTTTTTTTATTGTTTTGGGTCAAAATAACTATAACAAGTAAAACAAATGTAGTAAACTATACTCAAATCCACTGTCACTGCAAATGATGCATTTTCTCACGATGGTCTTCCAAGCTCTCTGGGTTTTGACGACAATGCCTAATGGCAACACTGATGTAGTCCAGTGACGGCTATGGTCACTATTGTTAGTCAGTGCGTGGAAACTGTTGTCTTTAATCACTGCACATGTTCACCAGGTGTGGTGACCAAAATGAAGATGCAGCGTACCATTGTGATCAGACGTGATTATCTGCATTACATCCGCAAGTACAACCGTTTTGAGAAGAGGCACAAGAACCTCTCTGTCCACCTGTCACCATGCTTCAGGTACTATCCTTTCTACTCTTCAGGTTTTTGTCAAACTGTAACCTTTAAATGTGAAGTTGTTGCAAATGATGTTTTTCTCACGATGGTCTTCCAAGCTCATGCTTTGACGATACTGCCTTATGGCAATGCTGATGCAGCATAGCTTTATAGCAGAATGTTTAAATGTTGTACATTGGTTGACAGTGTGTCTTTCTACAGGGACGTCACAGTTGGAGATAACGTCACCGTCGGCGAGTGCCGACCGCTCAGTAAGACTGTGAGGTTCAATGTCCTCAAAGTCACAAAGGCCGCTGGAGCCAAGAAACAGTTCCAGAAATTTTAGGTGTGAGATGAACGGAAATGTTAATGTCTTTGACAAAATAAAGAAAACATTGTTTAAATGTTGCTTGTCTGGGATTATTCATTTGAAGCATTTTCTGTACACTGTACAAAAACTTTACATAAAATGGCATGTGCACCCATTATACAAGATACATGTATATGTACATTCAAAATGAACAGTCTTTGTTTTTACTGTGTTAAACATTTTAATGTTTATAAACTTCAAACATCTGCATAAAGCTAAACTTAGGGAAAGTGTTTTACTTTATAATATAATTCATGTACACGATGGAAAAACAAATGACATTTTAGGAAGAAACCACACTTTGGAATTCTACTTGTATATTTTTACTGCTTCATAAGGGTCGTCTCTTAGCGGGAGAACCACACTGCAGCTGTAATTTTATCAATTATCCAGCAGATGGCGATAGACCCTTAGTTTAAACGGACTGAAGACAAGCGCAACACATTGTTTAAAATAATATAGATCTATGTAACTTCGTTAAAACGAAATATTTTGAATTGACATCAAAGGCGAATTGCATGTCAAATTTACTAGTAGGCCTAGTGTTGCCTGTTTTTTAACTTTAGGTATGTTGGCACTGCAGTCACATGACCTTAGGCTCTAGCGTAAGTATATTGCGAAGGCCTTAGATTCACTGGAGCACAATGCATATAGGCTACAAACGCCCAAGTGTCTGTATATTAAGCATGTGTTGTCTGCATCAACTGAGTCATTTGCATCTGTCCCTATTATAGTTGGAGAGGGTGACAGCTTAACTCTATGGGAATCACTGAGCCCCTCCCTAGTCTGTCTGCCAAAGTACCACAGCAGAGGCGTCATTATTAACATAAAGATGCTTGGATGCTCTTTCCCAAAGCTCTTATAGCATATGGTGATGACGTATTGAGGAGAAAGTGCTTAAAGTGACCCCAGACACTTAAACCGGGCCAACAAGTCAAGACAGCATCTGCCATCTCAAGTTTTATGTTCAAGTTTGATCAAGAATGACTGTTTTCACTTTGTTTGGCTTACTGTAATCTCTCACATAAACATTCTGCACTATTTACCTAACACCAGTGTCTAACCACTGATTGTCTCTTCAGTCCTGGGACTTTCCCATTGTAGCTCCCATGGTCCACCAGCCTGGACACTGCAGAGGAGAGGGTGGGGGTGTGTCCTCTGATCAACAAGCTCCACACAGCAGGACACTGAGAACAGTCCCTGATATCAAGGGCAGCAGTCTCATGACATGTTATCTGTCAAACACCCCAAACTTTATGCATTATTTGGTGATTTAAAAAATATATATTACTAAGAGTAACATATAAAGCCTTTCAATGCTCACAAGTTCAGCATTTTAATATTGTTGTTGTTGTTATCCCTATAAATAACATTGTAAATGTTGCAGTGTCGTAAAATGCAGTGGCTTCTTCATGCTTTGTTTTGAGTTTTCCATTTGGAGCCATCACCAAAAGGCAAAGGTGAACCGTATAGATGAAGATTTATTGCTTGCTCCTTGACCCATAGCCCAATAAGGTCACACCTGTCTGTCAATACAAAAGTAATAGTGAGAATCAGAGTTTCAGACAGAAGTGTTTACACCAGTAAATAATGGCGTTTCGGTCCAAAGTCTATATAGCTGTTTAAAATGTCTGACTCTGATGGTATGTACACTCACTGGCCACTTTATTAGGTGGACCTTATATCAACGTACTGCAACTTGTGTGGTCTTCTGCTGCTGTAGCACACCTGCTTCATGTTTTGCATTTCAGCATTCAAAGATGGTCTTCTACAGACCTTGATGTGACAAGTGGTTGTCTTTCTGTTTTGTCAAACCAGTCTTTGACCTCTGGTATGCACAAGACATTT
This sequence comes from Philypnodon macrostomus, assembly GCA_036025475.1. Taxonomy (NCBI): domain Eukaryota; kingdom Metazoa; phylum Chordata; class Actinopteri; order Gobiiformes; family Eleotridae; genus Philypnodon; species Philypnodon macrostomus. Next base: position 14,804 of record JAVQKC010136875.1, read on the forward strand.
TTGCCCACAGAAATTCCACTCACTGGATATTATATATTTTTCAAACTTTTTTCAAAAAGGCATGTATGTTCAAAGTCACTCCGATCACCTTTGCGATTTATTCTGATTCTTAGTTTGAACTTCAGCAAGTTTGTCTTGAACATTCAGTATATGTGCATGAGTGCACTAGTTTCATTGTCTTGATGCCACATAATATGTCCATTAGCTATTTGAGCTCACAAGCAAGTAAATAGATCTACCTAATAAAGTGGCCAGTGGGTATACGTTATAACATTATCAGCAAATTAGACATTCTGTCAAAGTTCTCCATTTAATCACATTGAACATACATTTTCACATGAGCAGAACCAAGCTTCCTCAAAATAAAATTCCCAGATTGTTGATTGATTGCTATTTTTTTATCATGCAAGCCTGTAAACATTGCTTTGAACAATTCTTATTTTTTTTCCAACAGACTGCTTGTGTGTTTACTTATGTCGTGGGGCAGACTTGCGGCATGCTTGCTTGTGTATTTAGCGGCAGCGATGTTAGCTCAGTGGGTCAGTCTTCAAGGATAACGACCACTGTCAAAACAAGGCCTTGCGATGTCCTGAATATGGCCCAGAGGAGGGCTCAGTAGTCCTGTCCTGATACTAGAAGGGGTCTGTCGGCAGCACCATACATGCAGAAGAGCTGATGGACACAGCAGATGGAGGGAGAACTGAAGAAGCTCTGGTTGTTTGAGATAAAGTCCTTGTTTTATTGTCACTAAAGACAGGCGTGACGGCAAGCTGTGTTCAAACAACCAAGCCTATAAACTCTCTTTAAACAAATGAAGTAAATTGCATCTAGTGAAGCTTTCTCACTAATGGCTATTGATTGATTGGCTATTGAAAAAAAGCCCATAAAACATTAAATTAATATTCAACAATAATATGCTCTTTTAGTATTGCTTCTATTTTAAGTATATTAAGTACTTGACATTATTCTTAAAATAAACATCATAATAAGTGGAGTCTGCATGCCCTTCCTGTGTTACCATGGGTTTTCTCGTTTCTTCTCATCATCCAAGACATGCACAATTTCAGTTGAAAAGTTGCCCATGGTGAATAAATGTGAGACTGAATGACTGAATAGTCTCTGTGTCAGCCCTGTGACAGGTGGCCATTCTCCAGAGTGTACCAAGCCTGAGGCAAATAATTACAGGGATCGGGTCCACAACCCCTAATAGGAATATGCGAAAGATGAGAAATGAATACCATATTTAAAAACATGCATCAATGTAAATTATTACTACTTTCCATGCCAGCATCATATAATGGCCACTGAGATGAGAATACCACCTTAAGCCTAAACCATAAAACATGCACAATATACAGTAGGTCTTTGAGAACATACTGTTTTCACCAGAGTCATTCTTCCTGTTATGTTTTTACAACAGTATAATATTCAGCTATTAATCTCCCACTGAGCATAACAGGAACACTGTGGCTCTGCTAAGGGTCAGTGCCTGGTCACACTTACATCTGGACTTGTCATCAGCTCCTCCAGATCTGCACAAAGGCCCCCAATGTCTCCAGACCATGTAGACATTTCTGAGATGTTGTGATCTTGTGGCAAAAGATTATGGCATTTTCTGCAGCAGTAGCTTCAGAGTGCGTGTGCTGAAAAGAGGACTACTGAAGTGAAATATTCAAAAATGATTAAATTGCTTTTCTGTGATCTCAAACCAGTTTCTGATCTTTGCTATCAACCGAGCATTTTCACCCACAGAACTGATGCTTACATTGCATCTTATTCAAACCATTCTCTCTATATGATTGTATGTAAACATCCCAGATTTTCAACAAACATGTCACTGAATGAACTTCTGCAGGTATGTAAGGAGCGAGTCAAAAAAAAAAAAACATTATAATGTATTAACACTTTATCATTATAAGGTAAAATGGCACTTTAAATGGATTGGTCACAGTCACTCAGGTACGCACACAAAAACACATTAGCTGAGTTTAAAGGTAAAAGGAAGATGTCAAGCTCCATATTTTAAAGGCTTGCCTGAAATGGGGGTCAGTGAAAATAGATATGGTAAAGGTAATGAGCATGTAAAGAGCAATGACTTGCGGGTTAGAGGTGGGGGCATGATATCTGTGAAAACATAAGATTGTCTTTAACTGATTTTAAGTGACAAAACAGATGTGGTTATCACTTTCATTTTTCTCTTGTAGACCTCCACATTGATTTGTAACATGGTGACTCCCAGGCTTTTTACACCAAGACCACCTCAGAAAATATTTGGCTTCTTAAATGTCATTTTTGATGGACCTAAAAAATCAGGACTAACACTAAATTGAAGAATAATATAGAGATTGATGATGGAAGAATTTCATTACCAAACAAGGCAACAAAGGGAATAAATCAGGTCAAATAAGGACTAAAATAGGGGTAAACCAGGACTAAATCAGGGTTAAGTTCCAAACCAAGTCTAAACTGCTATTGGACTAAGCAGATAGAGTCTAAATTCTCTCTAAATTCAAGGCCATGAAAAAACTTTCATGAAAAGAAGTAGAGTTTACTTTAATCTCACCCCTGGCGTCAACAGCAACATCACATCAGAGTTTGTGGGGTCTTCATCACCTCTCCCATCAGAAATCCCAACTACTATTGGTCAAAGTGGTATCCTACAAACTGATTTGATGTTGCTGTAGATACCTGGGGAGGGGGTAAAGTAAAATAATAATTTTGACAGATACCTACCTTATATTATGGAACAGGGCCAGATAGTCAATTTTAATTCTTATCTTATTTTAGAAATCCTCAAGACTACAGCTTCAAACAAAACTAGAGTTGCATTCGGGCCCTCAAGTATCATTGGAAAGACCCCATGTACCTCCAGGAACACCCGCCCCACAGTTTGAGAATCACGGATTTACCATGGCTTTTGAGTCTTTTGATGTCTATGGGTTAGCTTTCTGCTCTGCTGGTCGATTCCTGCTGAGTCCTCTTTTACTGATCCCACCTCAATGACAAAACCATGATATATCTCCTCTCACCTGGCTCGCCTTGTAAACCGATAGCATCCTCGGCTAAAATTCAATATTCTCATGTTCGGTCCGTGTCCATGCCTGCTCTGCATTCTACAGGCTGTATGTCAAACGTGTGTCAGAGCAGCAGCCATCTCTGATTTTACACCCGCCTAAAGATCAAAGTATAGGGCTGAGTTGGCACGTTAGTCGATGGGTATTGCGTGCAGTAGCAAGGCTGAGGTCATGTGTGAAATATCCAGTAAGTCTGTCAGTGGAGGGTCCCCTGGGTGTGCTGAGAAATGAAAGATGATTTTACAGTTAAGACTTAAATCTATAGGACATCAAAGTCTACAGAATCTCAACAGTGTGGCTAAAGTGATATTTCCAATGCTTTGGACACTTCTCCACAAGCATTTCATATTTCATAGCTCAAAAATGTTTATATGTTTTGTTAACAGGCTGAAAACGCTCAGATTAGGTGTATGTACCGTTAAGGCCCTATTTCCCCCTGTTGATGATGGCAGTGTTCTTAGGTCTACATGTTGTGTTACATCCATTGAGTTTTAACGCATTTATTTATTGAAAGGCTGGCGGGTCAATTCTTGCTCCAATCACTTCACCATATTTTACCTTTACCTTGCATATATGAATGTGGTAAGACTGACACCATTTTATCAGTCTGCCCCAGGACAGCTGTGGCTATAGAGTTTGATTACCACTACCATTGTGTTACTGTGGTGCAAAATTAGAGCAACGTGTTTTCGTTTGGGGGTTTTGTTTGAGATGGTAACAAAAGTCCTGTAAAATGTGACATGTCTGTAATTACTGTTATTGTGTCCTCGGGCAAAACACTTCGTTCACATTGACTGTGTATGAAGGTTTTAGTGTGTTTGTCGTGGTGTTGTGTTTGGTGGTGGTCAAAGAGGTTAAAAATGTGGAATGGCTGCCATATCTTTGTCAGTCTGCCTCAGGCTAGTTGTGGCTAAATGGAGTATTGTGGTGTTGTGTTTGATGGTGGTCAAAGAGGTCATATTTGTGGTATGGCTGCCACATCTTTTTTCAGTCTGCCCCAGAGTAGTTGTGGCTATATGGAGATGACGGTCATTCTGAAAGTTGAAAAAGGGCATCTGGACAAGGTTTTGATTGTTGAAAAGCTTTCATCCGCCAATCCAGCAGACTTCTTCAGTTCTGGTTAGAAAGGTGGGTGAGCTGAGATTTATAG
>JAVQKC010136927.1:0-12554 GCA_036025475.1 Philypnodon macrostomus
AACTGAGGCTTCCCTCTGCGTATTTCTCCTTGCAAGTGTAATATTACTAACTTGTTTTGTCCTTCCTTTGCCTTGTTAAATTATAGTATTACGGTGGGCTCTAACCAGCACCCATCACCCTGTCCTGGCCACATCTCTCCTACATTTCACACTCCTACTTTTACTGTACACAGCTCCACTCTCAGGTGCACACAACCCAGACTTTGACCCTTGGATCTTGCTCAAGTTTAGCACAATCCAGGATTTGTAGCTAATCAATGAATGGAACAGATTTCCTCTCAAAGCTGGCAGACTGTCTAAGAAGCCAAGCTGTGATCTTGGCACATTTCGGTCTTCGACTTCTCTAGTTTCAGTGAGCTTATACAAGTGAGGACCAGGAGCGGACAGGTACTCATGTACCATTGTATAATCAGTTTAATAGTTTCGGAGATCAGCTTTTAAATACTGCATAAAGCTTAGTGAAAAGCCCTACAGCTCGGGGTAATTCTCACGTGTTTGCAATGGATAATGTCAAAGAGATACTGGTAACACCTCAGCTGCCTCTGCCTAGGTATTGGGTCACCACTAAAATGAGGGGTGTATTCACAAGTAAGTTGGTGGTGGACATTATATTAAAAGCACTGGGGCAAAAACAGTGGCATTCAATTAGTTCTGATGTTGTTCCATTATGTCACAGAGTAAGAGGTAAGTATTTTGATGGATGGATGAGAGTGGAATGCAGAGAGTGGAAATAGAGGTGAGTATACCAGACACCGAACTGACTGCAAATGCTCAGAGTGTGTCTCAACTCATATTTATTATTAATTTATTTTGTGGTCAGTGACGCTGCAGGACCTCAAGGAAACTATCTCCCAAACATATGGAACGAACGCATGAAAAAGTCAAGGTTCTATACAGAACAAAATGATATCATACACTTTTGACAGAATTAAAGTTATAGGCAAATGAATGAATGAATTAAATGAAATTGACCCTTGGCGCTTATCTTTTAAATCAATGATAATAATTGGCTTTGCATTATCACAGTTCAGATCATTTTACTGACTACAATGTCAACAGAAACAGAAAATACTGCTACACCTTTCTGACTTAATATATTGTTTTCGTTATAAAACAAATTGAAATGTCATTTTACTCACCTCATTTTTCACAAATATTTACATTTATCTTTATGCACATCCACTTAAGTGACTTTTAGTTTTCCTGTGGGCCACTTACGCAGGCTCATTAAGTGTTTTTCAAAAACAGTAAAGCAGGTTGGAGACTGTGAGTTACAGCCAATGTGGGGTGCCCAAGAGTTGAAGGGGATGCTAAAGGGGGAACCTATTTTTAGAACAATTCCTTAAACACTTCAAGCTTCTGCAGAATATTTTCCACTCGGCTCCGAAATGAAAAGTTACACGCCTGACTGAACCGTATCCTCTCGCCTTCAAAGCCGAGGTAAAAAAAAACAAAAACGATTGGACTTTTATTGGCCAGATCCGATTGATAACGCACACTTGCCAGCCAACACAGCCAGTGCACAAATCAAGCAATACACAGCAGTTTGGTTAATAGGAAACTGCAGACTTACACAGGGAAAACAGTGCCGGACTTATGGGACTACTTAAGTACCTACACTTCCTCGGAGTGAAGTGGTGCGTGGTCAGAGTTCGGAGGTTGTAGCGGAGATGACCCCATGTTCCTTTGCAAGGGGTCAGGGAGGTTTTAATATGGCGTCTGCTCCAAAACAGATGGGCAGCTCCTCCTACCTGTCATATCTGCTGGCTTATTTATGACACCTGTACACGCTCGCAGACCGGTCTGCCTAATAAAAGTAAGCATTCAAATACTTACTGAGCACTGGTGTGTGAGTGGGTGCGTGAGACATGTATTTCCTTAACAATGGAAACTTACATTCTGTGCCCAACCTCAAGAAATTGATGGCCGCAAAACTGGGGTCCTGCCACGGTTGTAAATTTCCAATCCCACTTATTGCAAAAAAAAAAAAAAAAAAAAAGAAAGAAAGAAAGAAAAATGAAACACTAACTTTTGCTGCTTGATTTCTGTCATACATCATGTTTTATGTTTCAAACTCCAAGCACAAACGTGTCCTGTGATACCACATGTCATATATTTATCCTGACAATGTACTATTCCTTAACAATAGTTTGGGTCTTTTGACTTTTTTCTTGCTACAGTGCAATGGCAAGGCAGTAAATGGACTGTGGAAAATGTTGTATGGGATGGTTTTCAGACAGTAGCCATCTCATTTGGGAGACAACACGCTCATAACAAAGCTCCTCTTGGCTAAGTGAGTCATACTCAAAGAGTTTCACCTCTCGCTTGTTGAGGTTATGGAGCAGCTGGCCGGAGACCTCGTGCTGACCCGTTGAGTAACTTGACTGGGCCTGCTTGGCCAGTACAGGAAACCAGGCTTCATTATTGTACAATATACAGTATCTAAAATATAATCATCGTCAGGGCAGTCATTATACCTGTTAGTGGTTGTGGTTGGGGGGCACCCTGGACGGTGACCAGTTAGTCAAAAGGCTGACACAAAGACATGCCCAGCAACTACTCATTCACAACTCACTACACTCCCACATGCATATCTTCAGACGGTGGGAGATATACATAATGAGAAGGACATACAATTTCTTCTCAAAACCCAACGTGAAAAAACCTCTCTGCAGGGCTCCATAGCTGCTCACATCAAAAGTCCCCTCTCATCAATAATAAAACTAGAGTACATTAGTGAAGATTTTGCAAATATTTCTCTATTACTACGTTTTATGTAGGATCTGTGAGAAGAAGAGGGAACTACTTTTTTGATTAAGCTTAAGATAGACCAAACACCTGCAGCAGATAAGGTGCCTTTACTTTTTTACCAAAGTAACCTGTAGCTACAGCTCCTAATGCCCAAGGACACAGCTACAGTGGAGCAGGGGCCAAACCGGCAACCTGTGTGAGGGTTCTTCCTTTCCCCTCTGCAGTAATCTGATTCTTAAATAAGTTGGCTTATAGATATACATTTCTAAAAATGGACTGATGCTTTGGTTACTGTTAAAATAAATGATAAAAGGTCAGTAATAGAGTTTCTTAGAAAGTATACAGCATCTTCTTCTGTTACATCTTATCTTATTAAGTCATTATTTTCTGCTATAAAATCTAAATCTGTGATGGTTGTATAACCTTTCATCTCTATCCTTCTGTTGGGCTTGGCTGCTTCCCTCCAAGAAACGGAACAACAACTGAGCAGTAAAACATTTGTTCTTAAATGGAAAGATTGAGTCAGAGTAATAATACAAAATAAAGAAACGGAGGGTCCAGTGGTGAATTATTGAAATCTAATGTTTTACTTCACAGGCAGCTCTGTGGAGGCAAAGAGAACTAATGCAAGGTCATGACTATAACAGTCTAACTTATGACTGAAGCCCACTGTAAAAACAAACACTGGCTCTATGTATCCTTATTTGTAATGATGAGTGCAGGCTATTATTGTGCGCGCCAGGTTTCTGTTTTATGGTGTTCAGTGGATAGTGATAGTGCACATCTATTGATATTTAGAACCATGAATAAATAAACAGTTATAAGGCAGGCAGCTGTGCAAAGGCCATTTGTAATGTGAAGAAACAGGAAGACCCATTATATATTATATATCATCACCCAACAAAAGGGTCAATCATAATCATAATAATAGCAGATCATTTTTCAGATTGTCATGTGTGTATAGAGGGGTTAACCAGATCTTTGACGTAGTATACTCCAAAACATGTTGATGAATAATATAAAATTATAAAACACAGTGATAACAATCAAATGTGATATAATGGTCCAAATCAAATACGCAGACTACGGTGTGGCATCATCAAAACCATGTTACGATAGTAGCTCATTGCAACTACTGTGCTGTCATGGTGACTGGCACAATGCATGTATTGACAAATATTTTCCATTTGTGGTTGGAAATTCTACATAAACATGCTTAAACCTCTGATGATGTAAATGTAGAAAGGAGTGGGGAAGAGTGTCTTATGGTGTTGGACAAGCCAGAGATGGCACTGGTGATATTCAATCCTTTCTTAGTAGCTTGGTTGTTTTCATATGGATAAAGACAGGTGGAGCTATGACATGTTCCTCCAGTTGGCTTTACTCTCAAATGTCACCAACTGCATGTGTTCAACTTAGGTTCTGTACATGTACACTCCCGTTTTATGCTTTAGAATCTCAAGCAACTATAAAAAAGTCCTGATAGACTTGACTTCTAGCATTGTGGCCATTTCCCTCAGCTCCATATTTTTCAATAGTGAGGGTCCTAATGTCAGTGAGGCCCCCTTCAAAAACACCTACAGTAACAGTCACTGCGTTAAAACATCTGTACAAGCCTTATGTGCTACAAAAAAACTGTGTTATTAAGTCATTTCTAGTTTTGGCGAACAGAAAATCAATTCGATACTTTTGTGTGCACATGAAGCAATCCAATCTTAGCAATACTTCTAAACTATTAAACTTACCATCACAAGGCAGGGAATGCTGGGAATCAAACAATTATATCAGCCAAACGGTGATATTATGGAATCACGTCAGACCGCGTCCATGTTCCAGAAACACTAATATTTTTATATAAAAAATTTTTGCAGCCAACTTTACACAATTGCTAGTGTGCGTAATATACGAACTAGTGCAAGCTTCAAGGTCATATACAGTACCTACAAGTGATGTAGTTCTACTGTGGACCATCTTAACTTCTGAATGAAACACCACAAAGAATGAAAATCTGCCAATCAATTAATTTAATCTACTGTGAAAACAATGTATTCTGTGTGGTAGATCATGTTAAATATACCTTTAATGCTCCAATAGACATTGTTGCCATTGCTGAGCATCAGTCTGCTATGTACACTATGTGTCTGTAAATGGTTACATGGCAACATTCAAACAGTTGGTCTCTGGGGATGTCATCTCACTATATGTTTTTCAATGCAAAGCTAAACATAAAACATTACGGGGTTTTGATAATTAGTGCTACATGGTGGAAAAGGGATTTGGGTCATGTGACTTTCAAGTACATAAGTGTGTGGATGAGCCCTATGTTATATTTCGATATGTGAATGAATCTGTGTGTGAGCACACCACATTATCATAATCAACGTTTGTTTACAACACTTGTGATTCTAAACTACCTTATAAGCCCAATTGATAAGACATATTCAACTATAGATTACAGTCCCTTTATTTAGACATGAACTGTGCACATGGATGATTAGCCTGATTAGAAAGATGAGCTTAATAATGAGTCAATGTTATTTTTAATATTACTGTTTAAATCAGCTGCAGAATCAACAATAGAAAATGTACTGTCACTGTCTCAAAAAATGCAGTACTTACTCCCACACAAAAACACAGTGTGTTCTCATCACTCACATTAACCATTCACATCCTCTGGCCTGTCACACCCCTCTGCTGCCCCCGGCATCTAACACCCCACAAATAACAGCATGAGTTAAAATGGTCTGTAGGCCCACATCCAAACTGCACTTATAATAGAAACAAAAGGCAATTACCCCAGTGTCGCTAAGAGTTCATTTAAGATGCTAAAGAAAGCTGCCTTTACTTTACAGTCTAATCTCTAAATGATCAAACTGGCATCCCACAGACTGTATTAGGTTACACACTATTTGTGGAGCCACCGTCCTGTACCAGTTGTGGGGTTGAGACTATGACTTTAGATGTGTGTGAGCCATTTTCTGCACTAAAACACAAACAGACACACACGGGAGGGGTCCGGGCACAAGAAAACACCAGCATCCATAGGGCTTCCCTCACACCCCGGGATTTAGGCCACACCATACCCCCTGGAGGGTCAGGTTTCTCCAGTCATGGTGCACACCTAGTGGCAACAGTGGAAAAACAAACTGGCCTTGTGTCTCATCAATTCTAAACAGCCTTTTATGATGTTTGATATCAGCAAGATTCAGGGTGATGAAGCCATTTACCTGATGATCCCAGGAAGTATCGTTCGAGGACAGAGCCAAAGCCAGAGGGGTTGTTCCTCAAGTCGCTCACAATGAAAGGCTGCATGGTGGCATTCTGGTCATTGATAGGCCAGGCTTGTTCCTGGACAGTGGCGCCGCCGTACCACGACACATTTTCCATGGAGAAGCAGTCCTATGCACAATCCCATAGCACAAGCAAATGGAATGTTAAAACAGTATATATTATTTTTCTTGAGATAAACATTGCTGCTGTGACCAGAATGAGTGTGACACCAGTATTTTGGAACATATTGAAGGTTAATCTTAATTAATCTAAATTGTATAATTTATAGGTTGTGGTTCTTCCTCTTATTTTCTGTATGTTTTCTGCAGTTTTGGTTCAGCTTTAGGCATTTTTTAATTGAAATAAAAGTGTTCATTATTCTTATATCAATGTTACAGTTTTGTTGATATTGAAACTACTGTGACACATGACAAGGAGTTATACAGAAGAATGTTCCAGTAGAAACAGATTAACCTCCAAACATCTCAATACCTTTGATAATTAAGCCCCTGGAAAGTACAGTAAGTACTGTGCAGGCTAATACAAATTAGTGAATGCAACAAAGCAGATTATACATTAAATGTGTCTCGCTGGGCCATGTGGACAGATCTGACTGATCTTCAGCATGACACTACACACAGACTACCAGGAAATTCACAAATATATCACAGCATTTCCATTTCAACAAACTTTCAGACATTAAATCAGTTATATATTTAACCTTCTCTATTTAATTATCCCATATTATATTTACATGTGTATAGCCTACTACTTTATTATGCTATACAAATGTATTTTCTTTTAAGCAACAATCAGGTTTCGACCAGATAAATTAGACATAGGGCTAATTAACTGATCTGCTGTTAAATAGGTTCATTATAATTCATAATTATATTAGTGGATGGAGGGGAGGATGATGGAAAAATGATAGGCATAAAACATAATGTCGTATAAATTTCGTTTGGCGTTAAAAGAATGATTTGTTCTTGTCATGTTTAGCTCATTTGTCCAAACGGTTCAAACGCTCTTTTACCTTAAGCTCCACATGACAGTGCACCGGCGTCCAGCTCATGCTGTAGCACTCGCTCTCTGTCTCCTCGTTGACTTCGAGTGAGATCTTCACCTCCGCCACCGAATCCCACGTGTAGCAGAACTCGGTCTTATTGAGCCAACAAAGATTCCTTACGAACGGAACCTCAACGTCCGGGTTCCCGACGTTCCCCACGTCTATTTCCACGTAGGTCTTGTCCTCTGTCAGCGTTTGAATGACCAGTGCGTGGGTCCTCCTCTCCCAGATGAGTCCGCTAAAAGTCCCTCGGAGGATCCAGTTCTTGTTGGGCTGGTCCACCACTTGCCAGTATATAATCCCGATGGTCATCACGAAGAACACGGCCACCCCGAGGCAGGCAATAGCTCCCTTCCAGGTCTCGTTCATCTCCTTCAATCCAGTGTCCCATGTTACCTCTGGGATGGGGCTGGGGTTCCTATTTCGAGCGTGGGGCATGTTGACTTTGAGATCAGCAAAGAATCACAAAACACTAAAAAAACTCTGCAGAAATGTGTCGCTTCATCATGGTCATGCCATGATGTGTGTCATGGTGAGGCTATGTGGGATAAAACAGCCTACTCTTTATCTTTACACCGTTTAAACTTTTGGATTTTTTTGCGCAATAGTGCCAGTGACCTGTCATGTGAAAAAGTCTATGAGAAATAACAAAAAGCCCCAGCAGGCAAATCACACAGTATGAATGAATAAGTGACTTACCACATACTGCTGCTGTTTGAAAAGAATTGGGTTTGTGTATTGCATTGGCTGCAGTGAGCTCCTGAGCAGCCCCAAAGCCGGGCTTGGCAGCAATGCCTACGAATAGCTCCTATGAGACCGTCTTGCTTGCCCTGCACTTTCTGACGTAACGCCGGGCCGTTTCTTCACATAGAAAGGTAGAGAGAGGGAAGGAATCATGAGCGTTTTAGGGTAATGTCTAAAGGAGAAGCCCGTCAAGGCTAAGAGACACCCCACTGACAGGGAGCCACACAGTGCGTAGCTCTCCATGCGCTCTGCGTGCGTAAATACACTTGTCTTCTGATGGCCAGCGGCGTCAGACTCGTACCTCGCAGTTGAGATTCACCCATCACAATTGATAGGCTAATTAATATAGCGGTAGGTCCTATTTCTGAATGTGCATCGTATGGACTGTGTGAGACTTTTCAGAAATTACGCACAGCTCCCATGCAGGTCCTAATTTGCAGACGAAAAATAACATTGTTTTCAGATTGTAACATAAATTAGGCTGAATCAATGGTCCCAATCCAACTGACGCTATGGGAAATAAAAACCATTGTAGTTAACAGTAGGGCCTAACAATCAGACTATATCTTATGAGCCACTAAATGAAATGAATGAAGCATAATAAGCTACATATATAAGCTATATATATATACTATGTTGGTAGAAAAGACAAATTATTAAATGATTCACTATTCTTTTCATGAGATATGCCATTTTTAATGGAGTAAGCGATGGAATGGAAGCATTATGTGTTGGCTGAGTCAGCAGCTCCAGGTGGATTACACATGGGCCTTGTGAGCTTTGTGGATCGTGAGGTAAGGACCCTGAAGGGCAGGAATGTTGTTTATGAGAAATTCAAGGGTCAGCAGGTCCTAAAAATGTTTTATTCATTGGCGTTTAATATTACTGTGTTTCAACACACCTTTTCTTTCAACAGGTTCCATGTTATACCTAACAACAAACAGAAAGATGTGAGAGGACTTAAGCTCTAACATTGTTATGATTGTAAGGTCTTCTGTGGGGCTGTACACCAGATATCCCAAGAGTGTCGGCTGACATACCTTGAAGATCAGTTGCTTCTGTCCCTGTTTATGCATGTCAGCCCCCACCGATCCGTGGCATAACTCTGGCAGGGACAGAGAAACTTAATAAGGCTGTGGGAACCTGTGAGAGACTTCTACCTAATCACCCCACACAAGTGCACAAGAATTCAAAATCACTTGTAATTGCTGTGTGTTTGAAACACCTCAATACAGTGTGCAAAATCAATGTTACGTGCAAAGTATATGCTAACTGGTTTAGCTACAAGAACAAAATACATATTTATATCCTATATATATGCATTATAGTGTCTGCAATAATTAAGTTCTGAAACTCAAGTTCAACATGGGCCTTGTGGCAGCCATGCTCTTGGGGCAGAGTTCAGTCTTATGACATCAACGGAACATCCAGGGGGTAGGGCCCAAATTTACACGCATCTACATTGCCTCCAACTATTATTAGACAGAGGACTGTGGTGTGGCATGCACCAGACCCTCAGAGAGTGCGAACACGGGATGTGAAAAAACAGAAGAATCTGACCTGAATTGGCCACTACCTCTGAAGACTCATTTAGCGTTGATAGCAAGGGGGCAAGGGTCTGATTAGGTGTGTGCAAGAGGTCTAATGGTTTATTCAATGGTTTGTCAAATATTTCTATGGCTTTATTTGGGTTAGAGGAGCATAACAATGTCAAAATAAAAGCCATGGAAATGATGCTGCAAAGTCTGTTCTCATGCATAATGTCACTCTTACATTTTAAAATGCATTAACTGGAAAAATCAGTGCACCTCAATAACCAATGAAACCTACAGTCTACTGTCTGTAAAACATCTGCCACAAGGTTTAAATGTATTTTATAAGGTTTTTGAGAGAAGAACTAATGCGGCCTATATTTCTCCAGTTGTGGTTCTACAGCACTGCTAATCCTAGCTACTTGCACAATGTATACAATGAAACTAGATAAAAAATTTAAACACATGAGAACTGTAGCTCTCGTGAGCATTGAAGAGAAACACAACAGAGGGCCCATAGAACTATTCAAAAGTGACAAACTTTTCCATCTTCAATTCATGTCTGGAGTTTCAATTATACCGCTTCCCCATTTTCTTCTCTGGGATACTTAATACTAGAACTTCTCCACTGGCTGCCTGAGAATCAAAGGGGGAAAGTTTCCATGTGGCCCATACAGCGCCTATTGGCGGGACTGTTTCTGTATTTACCTCTGCTATTGGAGGACTGCAGTACATCCTCGTGTTCTTTTGTTGTGGAGCATTAGCAGCTGCCTGTTGAACGTGCATCTACACATCCTCACCATTACTTTCTTTATCGGTGGCCAATTGAGTGCGGAATGTGAATTTGCTGATTGTGTTAATGTTATAATAGTGAATGTATTCTTATAGCCTAATTGTAATTCAGAGTGAGACACAAGCCTGCTTCTATGTACGATGTACTCAATAAAAAAAATAAAAAAAATAAAACAATTAAATATCTAAATAAAGAGTAAAAACACAGAGTTACTGGAACTGTTTTACGTATTACAGTTTTATAATAAAGAAGAAAATCTTTTCATGCAAACGAAACTTACATTAATAAGTATTTTATTGACCAATGAAATGTAAGTAAACAATGTTAAACCATAGACTATATGCTGTATACATGTGTTGAGCTATAAAGACATAATGGGCAATATTCAGGTAGCTGCAGTAGGAGGCTATGTAGTATCTGAGGCTGTATATGCTCATAGGCCTACTGCATCTAAAGCAATGGAAAACGGCCTCCATGACAGAGTGGGGACTGTCAATGTAGGCCATTTCCTGCCACTGCCAGGTCTGAACCAGCTGAGCCAGGAGCTCAAGTTCCACTCGGGGGCTTTCAGTCCTCGGCTTTAATGCTCCGAGCACATCCAAGCAACTGCAGGCATGAGTTCAACACAGGAGCGATGTGTGAAGACAGCGCCCTCTGCTGCTCTATTGTCAAATGTACCCTTCAACCAACACGCCTGTAGTAGAAAGTTGAGGTCTGTGAGGTTATATAAAGTATCCGAGGTTTAAAAAAAAAGAATGAATAAAATAAATAAATAAATAAATAAATACATATGAGTAAAATATACGTTTTGATAGGCTAGACAGAACGGGACAAACCAGGATTGCGTGGGGCTTTGAGTAACTTTGCACAAATACTTATTCACTTTTGTGATGGGTCTGAAGCATTCACTTCGTAAACATGCCTGTTCTTGTCAGAGACACAAACACAAGCGTGCTAAAGGGCACGCGCATAGCGAGAGCGCATGTGCTGAACAACCGGAAGTACATAAGCGCACATGCAGTGTTTGACAACAACCTTGAATCTACATAGCCTGACTCTAATTTGATGGTGTGAAACAAGACTACCGACGATGCCAGTAAACAGATTATTGTAAGTATGAAGTCTTCGCTGTACAGTTGTTTGGTTTATTCAGTTTGATCGGTCCTGATGACCTGTGGTATCTGAGATTAAATGTAAATTTTCTTAGTAGGCTAACGTGTTAGCTTTTCAGGCAGTCCACGGATGCTGAGACATGTTTTAACTAAGCCTATAGTTTAATAATTTATCAAAGAATCAAATATATATGACCATTGAAAATCTAATTCCTGTGGTTACTCTGAAGATAACGTCCTTCGACCATTAAAGTTAGCATTTGTTAAAATAAATACTATAATTGTATAGCTTGTATAAAGTTGATTAAAAATAGTCATGACACTTTTTGATACAGTTATGAGTCTTGTGATGTAGTGGTATAATAAAGGAGCAAATACATTGTATTCATACATTTTCTTTCTGCACTCAGGTATCCGCTCTATCAAATGGGCAACCCACAGCTGAGGCTCTTCAGACCCAACTGGTTTCTGACTCTGGTACGTCCAGGCAAAGAGCAGCCTCCTGACACTGTCCAGTTTCGCATTCCAATGCAGTAAGTCTTCCATTTCAAATCTTCCTAATAAATAACTCCTGTCTGACAACAATGGGATTTTCAGCTAGATATAGACAACACACACATACACACACATATATATATACACATACATGCACACATACACACATATATACACAGAAAACAATAGTGCAAAGGAATTACAGTTCAGTGTTTCCAGTCAAGGAGGAGGTTTGTAGAGACAGGGTTAGGTTCACACAATGAGTTTCAGTATCACAGCGACATTTAAACTAATCATTTTATATATACACATGGCAAAACAGTTTGCTGGTACCCAAAACTAGGTTTGGGCCTTAAAATAACTGCAAAGGCATTTTCTTTTGCCTTTTGATAGTACGGTAAGTTACAGGACTCAGACTCACAACGCTTACTTCAGAAACGACACACCTCATTCATTCAATGAGTTTTCTTTATTTTCATGAAAAGGCAAGAAATCCCACTCATTAACCCTGACAGGGCTCACCTGTGAAATGAAGACCATTTCCAAAAAAAAACAGGTGACTACCTCTTGAAGCGCATCAAGAGAATACAGAGTGTGTGCAAAGCAGTAATCAGAGCAAAAGGTGGCTACTTTGAAGAAACTAGAATATAAGGTGTATTTTCAGTTGTTTGACACTTTTTTGTTAAGTACATATTTCCACATGTTAATTCATAGTTTTGATGCCTTCAGTGTGAATCTACAATGAATAGAATCTCATTCAATATCATTGAATGAGAAGGTGTGAGATATTT
>JAVQKC010136929.1:0-13179 GCA_036025475.1 Philypnodon macrostomus
CCCAACATAAAATATTATTATGACCCCACCCTGCTACAAACAAGAAGTCGGCCATTTTGAATTGAATTTGGGAGGTCAGGTATATTTGACAGCCTCTAACTTGCACATACTTTGCCCGATTAGGCTCAAACCTGAAACACCTAATGACCCCGCCTGTAGTCTGCAACATACACTGAAACCTCTTTAGTAACTAAGGCTTCAGAAACTTAATTGAAAAAACATTTTTTTATATTATCCTGCATAACTGATTAGTGAAAGAGGGTACAGTGACAGATAAGACCTTTTTAATGAAGAAAAATAACTTCCAACTTCTCAAATATAATAAAATACTGCAGTTCATATCCTCATCTCATAAAAGCACTCTTTGTCTGCTCCAGTCTCTGCTGGCACTGTTCAGTGTCTAGGATTTGCTGCTGTGATTGATTGAGGCATTATAATGTAAAGCAACAATACCCCTGAGTGAAATAGATCTGTGTGAGGAGGAGGGGGCCAGATGTCTCATGCTGTGAGTGCCTCTCAGGACGTGTCAAACTGCTGCTAATGAATAATTACCCTCTGCAAGTGGATAGACCCGACCACTGTGTATACTGTAGCAGCGTAATATACTGTTCTATAATATAAAGGTATTATATCTTCTGCCTTCTGACCCATCAAAATAGTAGAGATTGAGAGAGATTGACAAGTAACAGTGGACAATTGGAAGATAGAATCTTCAAATACTTAAATAGTGCTTAAGGGACAAAAATAATACATTTTATTTTTAGCTGAGAGCCGAATTACATCTTGTTTAGTGCCACGGCTGGCCCTCGGGCTGCACGTTGGACATGTCTGATCTAGGATCTTCTTATCTCTGTATTATTCATCATTGGAGATACGGGGTGAGGAACACCCAGGAGGAGCTTGGAGAGCTGATTCTCCTCCTCACTAAGATGAGCCAAGGGTCAAGCATCTTTTTCTGATGTATCCTAGTAATCTTGATATGTCAAACAATATAAGGCAGGCCTGGGGAAACTGTGGGGTTTAATATATAATAATATAATAACATTCTTCAGTATTCTAAGACTTTCACCCACAGTCCTCCAAGGCTACAACAGTTTTAATGTCCTCCACCTAGGTGCAGATCAACATGTTGGCTTAAAATCTGGAGAAGGGTGCTGCTCAGTGGTGCCTACTCTACTGACACTCCAGAAACATTGGAGGGATGGGTCAAATGCAAAAAAAAACACAAAACATCCCTACAGGATGAATATTTGAACATACGTGTTTCCTCACTAGGATCATCATCTGTTATAATGTCCTATGTGTAAGATTGTACATTCATTTTTAATAAAAATGTGATTTTGAGTGATTGAAACCTATACAGTTGTATATTTTGGGTGATTTTGTTTCAGTTGTAGAGCAGTCATGGCACTGTGCATACCGTCATTGTGTCCTTGGGCAAGACACTTAAATCACTTTGCCAATATGAATGTCTGTTGTGTGATTGGTTGCGGTCAGTCAGCCCCCGGGCAGCTGTGGCAACAGAGGAAGCTTACGACCACCATTGTGTTACCATGGAGTGAATGAATAATAGACTAACAAGAATCCATTCATCTTTCCTCTGCGTCTGTTGTTGCTAGATTTCCACAATATCAAACAGCAGCACTATAAATGGGCTCATCTGACACCTCACATTTACAGTAAAGTGAGCAAACAGCTTTGTGGTTTAGAAGTGGTTTATTATGTGAATTTCCCTACGTTCAGCGTTGGATCTGTCTCTAATTAAACTTGAATGAGCTCATTGTACACACGGATCACAGAGACAAGGACCAAGGGAAATTGGTTCCTCACGTCGCTTTGCCTCTACCCTCATTCAATTATGTTTATGCTTCCTCTTGCTCTCTAAATGCATTCATGTTATCGGTTTATAGCAGAAAATATAGCAACTAAGTGTAAAACATAACATAAAGAGCCACTTACATTAGTTGGTCAATTTTCTAAATAGCATTTCTTTTTAAGTACTTCAACTGAATAGTACTCATTCCTCAGTATCTATTGTTATCATATTGGGCTACATATCAAATGTGATAATGATATAAATGTACGGTAAATGTTCTGGACTGTCCACTGCACAGCCCAGCAATGATACTCAACTCAAACCATGTGGTGTCCAGTTGCTGTACATGGTTTATTCTTGCCCAGTTAGAAAGTCTAAAACATGGAAACAAAGCTAAGTGGATGTATCGATGGTGTCCTTTTCAGACTAATTGAGCCGCTGTGTAGCAAGATTAGTATAGATTTTTCTCCAATGACCCCAAACCTATACCCTGAGGCCTTAAAATTGATTGCACCATAATTCCCGTTTAAAAACCTATATAAATTATGAAGGACGACATTCAATTAACAGTTTTGATATAACATTAAGCTAATGTCTTGTAACTTTTATAATGTTACTGTATGGGCATATGCAAAGATGGCTCTGCACATCAGCCCTGACAGCCTGTGGTTTTCCATACAATTAATGTGCACTTATATGGATCATTCTTCCCCACTTAGCCACTCATCATAGAGCTTTTATGGGAAACCTGGAATTAATGGTCTCGGCAGACTCAAGAAATGTCAGTAAAAGCCTCATCATTAATCAATTGCACACTGGGGGTCATACTTGTAGATTTAGCCGCTTGACCCTTCCAGGCTCCCGGACCATTAGCATGTGCCTGAGGAGGGCCACTCAGCTGCCTGTGGTCAAATTGTCTGCCTTATAGCCATTGCAGGCAAGTGTGGAGAATGAACCGTTTGCCAGAGAAGTTTTCTCTGTTAAGTCAAGTAACTCTTAATTTGAGCTATATCACAAAATAAAAAATATAAAACAAAAAAAAGC
Organism: Philypnodon macrostomus; assembly: GCA_036025475.1. NCBI lineage: Eukaryota > Metazoa > Chordata > Actinopteri > Gobiiformes > Eleotridae > Philypnodon > Philypnodon macrostomus. The sequence goes on from JAVQKC010136929.1 coordinate 2,861, forward strand.
AACCAAGAAATGAGGTATTTTTTGTGTGGCTCTGAATCACCATCTAGATACAGTATCTTAACCACTAATGTGGTCTTAACATCACTGAGTCACCCTGATATACCCGCTGATGGAATTGCGGGAAGAAGCTAGACCCGTCCCTCAAAGAATGTACCTGTGGATGTTTGATGGCAAAGTGTGGGCGCATGAAAGAAAAATGTATTTTTTAATTACTGTTTGCATTTGTAATTTGGTGAAGTGCAAATGAATCCACATTTTTCTGTTGTATCTAACATCTAACGTTCCTAAAACCTTTGCTGTGTAGACTTCTGTTCTATAGGCTTTTCTTTGCTGCCCTTTGAGGTTAACAGAGAAGGGATCATTTTGTTTGCTGGTGTAATTACAAAATGATAAGATTCAGTGCTGGTTTGATAAATATATATAACAGCTTTTGCTGAAAGGGTTGACTTGTAAATGTAAAATAAATGCTAAACTAACTGTGGGGGTGTGTTTTTGTGTGGTCTTCTTTTGCCCTCAGTTACTTTATCCTGAACAAGCGCACCGGTTTCCTTATCATCAAGGAGAATGCACCACCAGGCACCTACCAGTTCCAGGTGCGCGTCTCGGATGAGGTCTGGCCCGATGCGGTTTCCACGGTTACGGTTCACGTGAGGGAGTTGCGAGACGAGGCCATCTACAACTCGGGGTCTGTGCGGCTGGCAGGTGAGAGGCATTTCTCACTCTCGAACTGACGGGAGGAACACACAGCCTGGGGGCTTGTAAACAGTGGTTCGCCTGCTCACTTGCATCTCACATGACAGACTCAAAAAGCACAAATGAAGTGAAGAAGTCAGTGCTGTGGAGGGGAAACCAAGAGGCTTTGTGATTTGGCAGAAAGTCTAGATTCTACCAAGACGGCTAAATAGACTATTGTTGAAAGCTGACTTCGCTGGCAGATAATAATTAGGAATAAGGTGGCCCTTGTTGAGGTATTCTGCAGCTATAGCCCATCAGCCTAATGGTTAATGGCATGGTGTAGTTGACGTCTGGGTTATTAAGGACAGTTTTGTTTTTGATTTAGACCTGATGTGGTCATTTATCCGACCTGTAAATGTTCAGAACTAAAAATAATAATAATTAAATTATTTTAGCCCATCTTAGACATACTGTCTTAATGTTGTTTTGGTATAGTCCCTGTCATTAGTCCAGATTTGCAGCTTTCTCATTATATCTTTTGGGTTGGGTTGTGCTTTAGGTCTATTTTAGCCACTTTTGAGCCCATTTTTAACTGTGTGCACTCACTGGCCACTTCATTAGATAGACCCTGCTATACTGGGTATATTTCAGGTATAGCTTCACAGTTTAGTGTTCAGTGGTGGTTGTCCGCAGACCCTACATGTTTGTAGTTACTGTTGCCTTACTATCATCTGAAGCCATTGTGGCCAGTCTCTCTGACCTTTGCCTTCAGCATAGCATTTTTGCCCACACAGCTGATGCTCACAGAAGAGTTTCTTGTTTGGTCTTTATACTTCCCCCATTATGGACGATTTGAACTTTGACAGGTTTGTTTTGAACATGTCTGCAGGACTTAATGCATGCTTCTGTGTGTTTGATTGATTAACCAATGAAGAGGCATACCAAAAAAAGTGTTCACTGAGTGTATGTATATTTGCAGTTATTTAAATCTGAGGTTTGCATTTTACCATGGTCAGTTTGTATAATGTTGCAGATGAGATAAGACCAGTAAGTGAATGAGAAAGGTTTTCTCTTTCAAGTAACACTTCAACCATTTGCACAAACAAACTATTCATTCACATTGAGGAGTGGTTGTTGCTATGATGAATTTGGAGGAAAAATATGAGTGGGCTGATTCAGACGGAGTTTATTCACTGATGAAAGCTCTAAATGCACGTTGGATTTGAGAGCCCTTTACTGTCTTATGTTGATGTGGTTGAAGAAGTATGCCAATAGCACAAATCCAACCAGTGCAGATAAAGCATCTGGCAAAAAGTAGTTTATATAGAAAGCACTCTGAGAGTGCAGACCTCTGACAAGGTAGCCTATATGTATATATACACTCTGTGGGTCTGGACACCCCTCCAGGAAAATGACAAAAAGTGACTTGTCTTTCTCTGTTTCTATTAATGGTAACAATTCAAAATCATTCAGATCATCTTAATACAATGAGGTTATAAAAACTACAGAAAAACAATAGCAGCCTAATAAAACAATGTCAAGAATGTCTGACAAGCTGAAAAGGTAGGGAAACCTTAGAAGTAGCCGTTGGCGACAGTGAGAGTTAATTAAACACTTTTCTGTCCCCTCAATGGTGGAGGTAAGAACTTTATTTACTTCGTCATTAAATGCAATTCAAAAAACTAGACCTGACAGTTTAAGTGAGCACACTAAACACTAAATGTGACTTAAAATTAACATAATCAGACTGGGGCCCACAAAAGGGCATGTGAAGAAAATGTGTTAAGTTTGTCTGATTTGTGTAGTATTTTGTTGGTTTACCGTCATCATGTTTTTCACTCCCGTTTGTCTGTTTGTCTGCAACTGCTGAATGGATTTGGATGAAATTTCCAGGGAAGGTCAGAATTGACAAAGATCAGCTGAGTGATCCATGGAAATGAGCTGCCTTGGCGGAGGCCTGCACTTTCCGAGTGCTCTCTAGTTTTACATCATGATAACATCAGTGGGGTGCCTTGTGAGCTTGCAATATACAGCTACAAAGCCCTCGGAGAGTGCAGACCTCTGCCAAGACAGCTGTTATAAAAATTAAAAATAAATACTGGATCCAGCTAGTGATTCAGATCACTCCCAACAACTTCCTTGTGTCATTCCTAACCTTCCCTGAAAATGTCATCAATTTCATCCGGATGGATGAACAAACGCTACCAATAACTACCGCTTTGGCGAAGGTAAAAAAAAAAAAAAAAAGAAAAAAAAGAAAAAGAGCTTTTCTTTCTTAATTGGGGAACAGTGAAAAATTTGTGTTTGCAAGTTTAGAAATTTTATATTTCAAAATTGGACATTTCTTGCTAAAACTACATTGAATTACATAAGGTTTGATACAGTTTCTGCATGTACCTAAAATGCTTATTTATTTGTGCACGGTTTGTGATACTTCTTTTATTCGTCTCTTCTATCCCCAGCTTCCTACCTGTGTGACAACAAACAGTTGGTCAATATTTATGACTTGTCTCTGGCGGCATACAAAATTAATGAGCTCTGATTACTGTTTGCTCTGGCTGTTTGCAGTGTTTCAAATGAATGTCACACTCTTAGCTAAAGATGTTTTCAGAGCCAAAATTACACCTATTATTAATCCCTCTGATGCACAGACTTTTACTTGTCCGTAACAGGATACACAAACATGAGCAAAGAAGCCACAAAAAGCCAGTTTCCTTTGCTCATGGCTGTAAAATAATTAGTGGTAGAGGTTCTTGCCTGAGCAGCACATTCACTCATGTTGAGCCGCATCCACCATTACCTGATGTACAGCGCATCGGCTGTCTGCCTGGAATTAAATTCGCTTTAGAGAAATGGGACATGGCTGAAGGATTTTTATGATTTCACAGATATTGAAATATAAGCAGGAGGGGGAGGCCGAAAGGTGCACGTCGTAGGCTGGAAGAGCTTCATATAAGTAGATGAAAAAATGTGCTTCTCATTTTGAGAACAGAGCAATGGCGCACACCAGGAGAGCAGCTGGTGCCTACATTTTAATATCATCATGACAATCAGCCCATTAAATATAATGCTTTTAATATATTGTTGCATGCTGTGTTTTTGTATTCTGTCAACAATTACTTGGACGCTTCTGATGTAGCTGTAGAAGTTGAACTCTACTCTGAATTTTTTATTGTGTTGTTCCTGTTTTAGACCCAATTTGGTTCTGGGCCAGAACAGATATGGACCTGGTTTAGTCCTAGTTTAATCAAACTGTATTTGTATAGTGCTTACACCATCTTAGCAATGATCAAAATGCTTTACACAAACAAAATCAATAAAACCATAGATAAAATATTAAAAGCAAATTTAGATAAAACACACAAAAACACAATAAAAAGAAAACTCTTTGCATCACATTGCTAATTTAGTTAATATTACCTTACAGATACATGATTTTTACATTAGGATTCCATTCGCTGTTTATTATCGTTGGTTTACTATTAACCCTTGTTTCTGTTTCCTGGAGAAGACTGTATTTTTGTCTTGTTGCCTTACTGCTTGGTCCATAAAAGCTGTTATAGACAGTTGCTTTTGTTCATTTTGTTTTGGTATAGCCCCCTTTTTTCTCCATATTTATCAATGCGGGTTTCTCATTTCATTAGTCCTATTTTAGCAACTGTTTAGCAAATTTTTCAACAGTTTGAATAGATACATGAGCTAAGGCACAGGTGTAGACCCATTTCACATTGCTAGAGTGTTTTGAGAACCAGGCTAATACGTCGTCCTCGGGGCACCTAAGCAATCCGTTTCACGCATCTACAGTATGGTTGAAGTGGTATCTTGATTAAAATAACCCATCAACCATCTTATTAGTGGTCTACTGTTCATAGTTGTGGTGGACACCTGAACCACCACATAATATACCGCGCAAAGGACCCGACCCATGGGCGGGAGCCATTTTGAACACTTGGGAGGGCTTACTTTGAACTGAACTGAGGGGTAGATATTGCTAATTTCTTTATTTTGTTTTCGTCAAACCTGGGTTAAAGTTTCATTGTAATTCACTGTTGGGATTTTCTGTTCGTTATCATAATTTACTATTCGTTAATTTGACTAAGTTAGTGATTTTTGTTGATTTAGTGTAATACCTCCCTCTTGTGTTCATTTTAGGTTAGTCCACATGTATTTAAGCCCTCCTTTGTTCTTTGTCTGAGGTCAGTTTGGTTCTGTTTGTTAGGTCTTGTTTAGTTGACCTCAGTTTGCGCCAGTGTTTTGATTTTTGTATCTTTTGATTAACGTTGAGCCTTTGTTCACATTTTTGACTTTGATATTTTACCACCTTTGTCCTGGTCCTTATGTTTGGTCCATTACAGTAGTATTGATGAAATAGGCTCTAACAAACCACTTGTGTGAATTTTAACCCTTCACATGCTTTCAGCCTGCAGCTCAGTGAGGGGGAAACCACTCCAAAATGTAAGGTTGTGTTGAAAGAGGTAATATCAGGGATTAATAGCGCCCAGAGATGGAGGTTGCATTTTAGCAGCATGATGTACATTTGTGTAGGAGGATAGAAACCTGAAAGCTTTCCCATGATTTTTTTTTTCTCTTTCCCCGTGTAGAGCTTTGCCGTAAACAGTCTCATTGATTCTCAGTCTCAGGGATTACGAAAATATTCCACTTATAGCATTACTTACACCCTCCTTGACACCCTAAATCCCATTTCAAGAACAAATGGTAGAATGCAATAAGGATGCACAAAGAAAGCACTGGTTAAATCTGCCTGGCTCAGATTAAGTCTCCCTCTCGCATCCTTCTCTCAGTCTCCATATTGATGGAAAGGTAAAAAAAAAATGGAGTAAACAAAAAGTCCTTCAAATGTGCACAGGGAAACGAGCTTAGCCCTTAAATGTACGCCATCGCTAAGTGAGTATAAGCACATTACCTGCATTTAGGCCTACTACATCACAATAAGGGTAATAGAAGATCAGTGTTCACAAATGAACTACTATAATATTTTTCATTTAACAGACCAGTGGTGTATTTTTCATACCTTAACATGTTTTGACCACGTTCAAGTCACGTGATGTTACTGCTAATAAATCATGTGTAGAGGAAACGGGAAGATCCTTTGGCACACGCAAAAAAGAACACAAAACAGAGTGTGAAAAAGAAACAGCCGGAACATGCACAAGAAAACTTAAATCTGCCATTTTCAGACCACTGGATCAAGGAGGGGATCGAGATATGGACAGTGAACAGAGACGAGGGGGCTTACATGCTTTCTCACACCTGGGATGCTGTGCTGGAGACTGCAGATGGCTGTACAAACCAGCTAACAGACACATCAGAGTAACATCACGTGACTTCACAAGTGGTTGAAAATACATCACTGATCTGTTAAAAGAAATTATTATAGTAGTTAACCTGGATTCCCAGTGAGCCCTCATTTTGTCATTACAGGAATATTCAGAGTTTTACCAGTAGCCAGTCCCTGTTAAGATGTTGAGTAGTTCCTTATATTCACTATGAAACTCAAATGCTCCTTATATTCACTATGAAACTCAAATCACTGCCACATATCGGGCTGGAATGTTTATTTCATTCACTGCATCTTATACAATCTGTGATTTGGATATGGGATTGGCAATTACATTGATTATTTGGGGTCTGAAAAACATAACAGTACATTTTGACTGATATATATTCTTGACACAACACATCATTCTTTGAAAACTAGGCTTAGTGATTTCTTTATTAGCTTACCTAGACATCCTAATTGTTGGATTTTCAGGGGCAGAATTAATCGGCACTGATTAGGCTACTTCTGAACATAATTGTACAGAAGTTGACGACAAAGATACAGACTGGTCCAAAGACATTGACAACCCTAGTCTATAGCAATCTATTTATTGTCCTTTAGGCTGAACTCAGTCTATCACATGTTCAAAATTGGACATGCAGATTTTTAAGGCAGCCCAGTCCTTGGTCTTTTTTTGTTTTTTCCTCCAAAAAATTGTTTTGTTTAATAAGAATGTTTTTAAAACTTTTTTTTTGTATTGCTCAAACCACTTTTAAAACCAATTCCCTCAGTCGTTCATTCCACTAGAATCCTAATTTAACTTAATATCACCGTCTGGCCAGAAAAAATGCTGAATGACTGGATGATTCTTCTTGTATTGGACCTATACTGTATGTATCTTAAAATGCTTCCCAATGACTGGAAAATGAATAATTAATGGGTAAAATTATTTTATTGTAGTTTTAATGGATTGCATATGGATTAGACAAGATAAAGTGTGGCTTTCTAGAGTAATCCATTTGATAATAAAGTAACACCCATTTTTTTCCCCATTTAATAATACTGATATACCATATAGCTGTTGAATTATTTCTATGGTTTTATAATCTCTCACTCACTTTATTATGTTGATCGTTTTAAAACATAACCATTCAAATCTGAAAGAAAAAAATAAAAAGCAAAATCAATATACTTTTAAAATTACATTTGTGGTTAAATCGGCAAGCCCTATGCTAAACGGACCCATTTGTGTTCAGGCCTACATTTGTCTATCTGCCCTGTTCAGATGAAGCCCATGGGAAGCAGAGAGCACTAGTGAATTGTGAGCTTGGATCAAAGCCAGGTGCAAAGGCTGCCAGTCTGTGTTAGGAGTTACCCTCCTCTCCCCCGGCCTCCATCTCCCCTCCATCTATCCCACTGTCTCGGCCTCCTTCCAGGGCTGCAGCGCCGCACTGACTGATGGGAGCTGACATTAGCCTGGATCCCTCTTGTGGTTTGCACTGAGCCTGATGTGAGCCCACTGTCTTGTTTCTTAATGCTGTGGCTCTGTCTGACTCTATACGTACAGGACTGATCACCCACACACAACCTTTTTGTACTGCAGTCTAAGGGAACCTCAGAAGTGTCTAAGAAATGACAAAAAACTATGAGATGGGACATATTTCAATATGGTGTCCCTCTTATTTGATTAATCTACTTCCCTGGAAGAAAACAGTGTAAACACAATCCTCTGGGATGCATAATGGCAGAGTGGTTAGCCCTCTCGTCTGTCAGCATTGCGGTTGTAGAGCTGATCTTTGAAAAGCTACAAACTCCCTGTGTGGAGCCTACATGTTCTTCTATTGTTACTGTGGGTTCTTTCATGGTATAATGGCTTCCTTCCACCATCTCCCCATTGTCCACCATGTAGTGACATGTGGTGGTAGTTGCAGCAGTGGTAGCCGCAGCAGTGGCAGCGGCAGCAATGGTGGTAGTGGCAGCAATGGTACTGGTGCTAGTGGCAGCAGTGGTACTGGTGCTAGTGGCAGCAGTAGTAGTGGTGGCAGTAGTAGTAGTGGTGGTGGTGGTAGTGACAGTAGTATTAGTAGTGGCAGTAGTAGTAGTGGTGGTGGTAGTGGCAGTAGTATTAGTAGTGGCAGTAGTAGTAGTGGTGGTGGTAGTGGCAGTAGTATTAGTAGTGGCAGTAGTAGTAGTGGTGGTGGTGGTGGTGGTGGTGGTAGTGGCAGTAGTGGTAGTGGGGGTAGTGGCAGCAGTAGTAGTGGTGGTGGCAGTAGTGGCAGCAGTAGCGGAGGAAGATATAGTAGTGGTAATTATACTAGCAGTTTTTGCAATACCAATTTTCAGCACTTTTTTTGATAAACTGAGGTGATTAAATTTGACCCACATGGATTTTGTATTTTTTTTTTTCTCGTTTTGAGAGTGTTTTAATTAATGCACTCCAAAGCTTCCAGCTCTTCAAGTAGAATCACTTCCACTTACAAATGGGTCCTTTATGATTCCCATTTCTCCCAGGTCACTCCGGCTCCAGCTGGATAGGCCTGGTCACTCACTCTTTTATGGGATGTGCCAGTGGCTCTGTCCCACCAGCTGTCCATACAAAGTCTTTGTATCTGCCAACATTCCACATTTTGTTCAATCCCTGTTCCATGGATCACATGTAAAACACGTGCAGCATGAATTGAAAAGTATATTTTTTAATGTGTTACTCCAACAAAAGTGTAAATGAGTAATTGGTAAGTGATTTGTGAGTATTTTAGTTAATTAGTATTCGTCTGTGCTGTTGTGGTGATGATGAAGGAGATGGTTCTGCTGCTGGGGTGGTGATAAAGGAGAGTGAGATGGCTTTGCTTCTGAGGTGGTGATGGAGGAGAGTGAGATGGTTCTGCTGCTGGGGTGGTGATGGAGGAGAGTGAGATGGTTTTGCTGCCGAGATGGTGATGGAGGAAAGCGAGATGGTTCTGCTGCTGAGACGGTGATGAAGGAGAGTGAGATGGCTTTGCTTCTGAGGTGGTGATGGAGGAGAGTGTGATGGGTCTGCTGCTGGGGTGGGAATGTAGGCGAGCAAGATGGTTCTACTGCTGGGGTGGTGATGGATTAGTGAGTTTGTTTTGTTGCTAAATTGATGGAAAAGAGTGAGATGGTTTTGTTGCTGAGTGCTGAGTTGATGATGGAGGAGTGTGAGATGGTTCTGCTTTGCTGCCATCGTGAGATTGTTCTGTTGCTGATTAAGAGTGAGGTGGTTCTGCTGTTGAGATTGTGATAGAGGAGAGTGACATGGCTCTGCTGCTGAGGTGGGGATGGAGGAGAATAAGATGGTTGTGCTGCTAGGATGTGATGGGGCAGAGAAGGCCTGTGTGAATCTAAAAACAAATCTGAGGAGTTTCCTGGTTTAATTTTCACTCTAGCTTTAGAAACAACTCACACTTTAACCACAAAGACAAAGACATATTTCACAAAGTTGAACCCAAAATGTGACTGCTGAATACTGCACTCAAGTCAACACACAGTGCAGCTGAACATTACAAAAGGCTGAATAAAGCACGAACAGCTCCCGACATTTTTCACTCCACCCACCCACTCACTCTCTCACTCTTACCGGTGCAACTTGCTGAAGACTATCGACTGCACTTAGTGGCTTCTTGTGTGCCACCAGACTGTGTACGACAAGGCATAGTTTTATGTTTTAGTGAAAGAGACTGCTGCCCGCCATTTGTAAGAAATCATGTTTATAGAAAATTGCATAAAATTATCAAACATTTTTTTTACCAATCAGACAAACTATCTAGTGCCTAGTAAGAAACAGACATTTTTCAGAAAAAAAGGAAATGTCATAAAATCAGGTTAGAGTTGGGTCCTTTGTGATTATTTGCAACATTCGTAAAAATACAATTTGCCATTACACTTTTATACCCGGCCACTCACAACTTTAATTGTACAAGAGTTTCAAATTGATGTGTGGCTCATTAAGATGTCATTTCAAGTCTCATGATTATAAAGACCTGCTCTTAACCAGAGAAAAAACATTATGTATTTTTTTTTTCCTTTCACCCATTTTTCCATTAATAACTAACTATTGCTTTGAAAACTATCTTGTTACTTTTAGCCAGTATTTGTATTGAAGTTGTTGCAGATACCAGATTTTCTTACCTTGGAAAGATGATATACAGTACAGACCAAAAGTTTGGACACACCTCATTCATTCAATGAGTTTTCTTTATTTTCATGACTATGAAATCCCACTTATTAACCCTGACAGGGCACACCTGTGAAGTGAACACCATTTCAGGTGACTACCTCTTGAAGCACACTCATCAAGAGAATGCAGAGTGTGTGCAAAGCAGTAATCAGAGCAAAAGGTGGCTAC
>JAVQKC010136931.1:0-15455 GCA_036025475.1 Philypnodon macrostomus
CAGACGTACGGGGCGACGTATGGGGCAGACATACGGGGCAGACGTACAGGGCAGACGTATGGGGCCGTTTTCGCCGATATACACCTTGCTGTCGGGGACGACAGCACAGGCCTAGTTGATTATTAAAACATGGCTACAGTCTGATTGTCATCTGTTTTTGTTGTTTTTTTTTTAAGGATAAAGTACTGTCAAACAAGACTCCCAAACTGGATCGCAGTGATGTGGTCAAAGAGATGAAAGAGAAGGCCCCTAAAAGGAAGTTACCCTTCACAACAGGAGCAAATGGAGACAATAAAGATTCTGACTCAGGTAAGAAAACGCTCAAATGCACCTCATCCTCAGCTGATCAGGAAGTTTTGGGGTGTACTGTGCTCTCCCTAAAAGAGAGTTAGCCTAGCTTTGTGAGAATGTTATTCTAGAAATGGCAGTGAGAATGACTTGATACAAGATTCATTCCTGCCTTGGCTTTAATAATCTAGTTTTCTGTTTTCCTCAGTTTTATGATCAGTAATAATTTAACTGGTAATGGAACAACTCATGTTTTCGCTATTGTTTTTGTTTATATTATAATTATTAGATTACATTTGATTGATGGGAAATGTCTGGAAAATCTATTGAAACTGTTTTAATATTATGGTTTATTATGGACTGCAATTATAAATCAACATTACAATCAAATTAGATTACTCAATAGATACATGAATAATCAAATAAAATGTCTGCTCTACGTTATCAGACTAATGTACGTTGAATACTGTGCTCAAGGTTAGACAGATGTGTTTTTGAGCATGATATGATCCTGTGCATTCTGGAGGTACAAAAAGTGAAAAGTGTAAAGAATGGTAAAAGTCTTGGGTAATAGTTTCTATTTATAAATGAAATGCATGTAATTGATAAGCTACAAAAATGCAGTGTAGTGTAGACTGGGTATGTGGTCCATATTACTGCTGAACTATGTGCCTGACAGAACAGAAGTTTAAATGGAGATGGTACCATGTTTAGTCTACACATTAGAACTAAAAAACTAATATGTTGTTTTTGCAGTACTGAGTATACAGGCAATAATGCTATCTAGTGTCTTGCTGCTGAACTTGGTGACTCATATACAGTAGTTGGTATACAGTGATACCAGTCTCTAATGGGGAGAATAGATTCTCAGCCAAGTGCTCGTCTTCCCTGTTCATCTTGTTCTATGTTGCCTTTGTAAACCTTGACAAAACATCCTGTTGGCCACTTCCTGTGTCTTCTGCCTCAACTTCCTGTTTATGCTGGTTTATGAAAGGCAATATTGTTTCTCTAATCTACTATACTACCTGGACAGGCTGGTTTGAGCAGTATTTCTTGTTCTTTTGGCAACTGAACTAAACCATTTGTTTACAGTTAACAATGTAGTGTTTATGTGGCATATTAAAAAGAAACTGTCTTATATGTTGACATTGATGTTTGATGTGGCCCACTCCCATGACTCTTTATAAAGGCTCTATTTCTAGCTTCCCCCATTTTCTATTATTCCATCTTTGTCTGTGAAGGCCCTAGCATTAAGGCGAGTAAGGTTTCAGCCCTGTCTGTAAGCTAAGTAATATAATTTTACTGAGACACAAAGGCGCTAGCTGCCTGTTCAAAATAGACGGGCTTCAAATAGAAATGGAAAAAATCCACAATGACGTCAAAAATTCATTATGCACATATTGCATAACACATCTTAATTTCTAAGTCTTCAGGAGTGACATAAGTATTATTAAAACCTGAATCATTGAATAAATATCAAATCATTTTACTTACAGCTTCCTAAACTACACTATTTAAATGAAGCCTAATAACTATTTTTCCTTTGGCTGTTACCCGTTATCTTAATGTTTGTGGTCATTGCCTTGTGTGCAAGTTAGTCACGGCCCTCCTCCTCTCAGAGCAATCATTAGAGTAATAATTGTCTTTTGGTCTCCTTTATAGTAAACATACTGTTGAAGAGCTGGCGTAGCACTTTCAGTTCTGCTGCTTAAAAACATGTTTGGACTGTTTCTGTGGTCCCGGCTGTTAAAGTTTTAGCAGCAGGAATGTGTCTAAATGGCAAATGCAGCGGAGAACGTGAGAATGTATCAAAGAGGGGTGGGGGTACGGGTACGTTAGCTGTAAGTGCTCACAGATGTTACTCAAAGTTCATCATTTCTTTAGTTGGGTCTGGAAAAATCTTTTCCTGGAAAAGTTTTACCCACCGGAAGCTTCAGCCACCATTTTTCTGTCTCAGTGTATTTACTTGTTTCTGGCCTTGAGCAGTGAGTCTACTCCTCTCTCCTGCCTCTGTTTTCAGGCTCACACACTACAGTCATGTGTAGCTTTACCCTCTGAGGGTCATCAGATGGTATGGTGCCACTGAAAATAATTGCTGGGTGTGTCCTTGTGGAGCAGCTGCTTTTGTCCAGTAGCACCATGTCTCCACGCAGCCTGGTAGTCAGGCATGTGGTGACCTTGGCGAGGCTGTTGAAATGAAATGTACACGGACTGTTTTGCAATAACGTTTGCCCTGCCAAGTCACACCTTCTTTCCCCTTGAACTGCACCGACTGGCCTGGATGCACAATTGTATTGTATGGTTTCTTTACACTATACAATACTATAACAAGAACACGTTACAGACACTTAAGTACATTTAAACAGACTAAAAACATTTGATTGAAAATTAAATGAATGAAAATAACTTAAATCTCATCCGGTTTTATGTTCTTGTGTCATTACAGAGAAACCAGGTCCCGAGCGGAAGCGAATTAAAAAGGAGCCCACCAACACCCGGAAGGCGGGTTTGCCGTTTGGTATGGGGATGCCAGGGATCCGGGCCGGGTACCCTCTCTCCGAGCGGCAGCAGGTGGCCTTGCTCATGCAAATGACAGCTGAGGAGTCCGTCAACAGTCCAGGTGCGTGCTTATCACACAGGCCACGTCTGCTGAGGATGGGTGGCATGTGAGAGGAGATTATGTACGCTGGGAAAGCAGTCGTTTATTACAATGCACTGAACAAAAATCTATTAAAGCATTTCCTACCCTCATGTTTGTACTTTGTAGAGGAGTTTGTCAACACAAACGTTTTTATGTGTAACACAATACTGTTTGTAATTTGATTAAGTTATGTTTGTTATGAAATCGTGCAGTAAAAGTTGACCAAATCCAATAAAAAACGACAGCATCAATGATATATTAAATCTACTTCACTCTACAGTGCAGTCAGTTTTTCTCTTTAAGAACATGACTGTGTTCTGAAATACAACTTTATTAAGGGTGTACTTTCCAAATATCATTTGGGACAATAATTCTGCAAACTCAATAATGCAGATGTGATTAGGGCTTGGATTTAATCTTATAAATTGGGTGATCTGAGCCGAAGGGAATATTAAGGCCCAATGTTTATTAATGGTGTAACACTGCCACCATGTGGGTGAAAGCCGCACAAACATGTTGTTTTCGCCCTCAAAAAGAATTTCAAAAAGGTCCAAAAGGAACTAAAGCACTTTTTTTTTTTCTTTTTTTTTTTTTTTTATATATGTATATAGACACAACACCAAAGCACCAGTCGCAGTCCAGTCTGGGTCAAAAGGGAACGCCAAACTCTGCATCTAAAACCAAAGACAAAGTGAATAAACGAAATGAGAGAGGAGAGACCAGGCTTCACAGAGCAGCGATACGAGGGGAGGTACGGCGCATCAAGGAGCTCATCAGCGAGGGAGCTGATGTGAATGTAAAAGACTTTGCAGGTAAGAAACTGCTTTTTAATCTCAACATGGTGAATAATACATTCACTCCTCTAATACTGTTTTTATTCTGTGCAAAGGCTGGACTGCATTGCATGAAGCGTGTAACAGGGGCTACTACGATGTGGCCAAGCAGCTGCTGGCAGCCGGAGCAGAGGTCAACACCAAGGGACTAGATGATGACACACCCCTGCATGATGCATCTAATAACGGACACTTCAAAGTACAATAATATTAATAATACTTTGTAAAGTAGTTTATACTCTAAAATGATTACATCATCTGAACCTATTATACATTTTCTTTTTAGGTGGTAAAGCTTCTTTTACGATATGGAGCAGACCCACGTCAGAGCAACAGAAGAGGTGAAACACCACTGAAGGTTGCCAACTCTCCAACAATGTTGAACCTGTTGCTGGGCAAAGGCACTTACACGTCAAGTGAAGAAAGTTCATCTGGTGGGTGAACGTTTTAAACTGTCTTCTTAGATCAATCACTGTTAATGTTAGACAATAAATGCATTATTTGTCTATAGAGAGAGATAATTGTCATTAGGTATAGTAATTTTTATATATTAATTTCTATATTTTTTTTCTCCACAGAGTCCTCTGAAGAAGAGGAAGACGCTCCCTCGTTTGCCCCCTCCAGCTCTGTAGACGGCAACAACACAGACTCAGAGTTCGAAAAGGGTCTAAAGTTAAAGGGCAAGAATGCCGACCCTCCTAAATCTGCCGTCACACCCATCAAAGATGAATACGAATTTGACGAAGATGACGAGGAAGAACGAGTCCCACCTGTTGACGACAAGCACCTGTTGAAAAAAGATTTTCGCAAGGACTTGGTCACCAAGGCCAACAGCTTCATTTCCATCCCCAAAATGGAGGTCAAAACCTATTCCAAAAGCAACTCGCTCACACCAAAGAAAACTGTCAGAAGAATCATCTCTGACAGTAACAGTTCAGACGAGGATGATCGGACATTGTGTTTTGCATCGACGCCTGCGCCGCGTCAACAAGCCCAGCAAACGAATACCAAGAACAGAGACTCTAGTAGCCTGAGCTCAAAACAGCAAAAAGACAAGAGCAAAGTAAAAAAGAAGCGGAAGAAGGAAAGTAAAAACAATGTCAGTAAAGAAGTCAGGTTTGGCAAAGTGAATGACAAATTCTGCACTTCAGACTCAGATTGTGGAGATTTGGAAAGCGAAGACGACAAGGGCTCAAACAGTATTAAAGACTCTTCTACAACAAAAGACTCCACAGGCTTTAATGCGTCCTCCTCGTCCCATGGAAACTTGAACTCTCAAAAGCAAACTCAATCGTTAGCCGAACAGCATCCGAAACAGTGGCGGACAGATGGCTGGAAGACGGTGTCATCTCCTACGTGGTCGGATGTCAGTTCTCTTTCCGATTCGGTTCGAACGAGACTATCCAGTGAATCGGACTACTCCTCGGAAGATTCCAGCATTGAGTCGCTAAAACAACTCAAAAGGAAAGCGCAAGAAAACAAAAAGAAAAACAATAACTCCCACAGTAACGCAGTAGAGAAGAAGAACTCTGATCTCTACAAAAACGCAGACAGTACAACGTCCAAAACGGATTGTGACGGAAAAGTTGTCAAAAAGCATAAAGTAAAGCACAAGCACAAAGCCAAGGAGAAAGACAAAGCACCCAGTTTAGTTCTTAATCAGGACATGAATGAAAAATTTGTGAAAAGCTACTCTTTTGACTTTGAAGACTCGAGACAAAAAGGCGGCGCAGACTCAGAATCTACAGCCGAGGGAAAAATCAAGTTAAAGCACGAAAAGGACCATTCAAAAAAGGAGGATAGGCTCTCAAAAAACAAGTCAGATGATAAAGACTGGACGGCTAAAGACCTCCACAGAACAATAAAAGAGGAGAAAAACAAGAAAACAAAAGATTCGGCCAAGGACAAGACGAGTAAAGAGGAGAAAACGATCAAATCTGAAAAAGAGAGAAATGCCAAGGAGAAGCCCAAAGAAGACAAACAAAAGGTTCACAAAGACGACAAGAAGAAAAAGTCCAAGGAAAAGTCATCTTCAAAAGTGGACCGGAAGAGTGAGCAGAAGGAAGAGAAACATCTCAAGGTGGATAAGGAGAAGACCAGCAAAGAGGACAAATGTAAAAAGGACAAAGCCCCGAAGGAAGAGCCTGAATACGAAGGCTACGATGTCAACAACCGCTTCCTCAACCCGGAGGACTCGAAGCTCAGCGCCTCTGATGACCATCACGACCGCTGGGGCTCAGAAATGTCCTCGGACTCCTCCCTCTACGATGACAGCTGGGACGCTCCTGTGAAAGAGTACAAGGAATACAAAGCCAACAACTCGGTCAAGCTCATTGTGGAGACTGTGAAAGAGGAGACGCGGAGGAAAGACAACAAAGTTAAGGACAAGAAGTCTGACCACAATGAGAAGCGGTCAGAAGAAAAAGCCATGTCCAAGAAGAAGGATAAGGACTCGGAGAAGACCAACGAAAAGAAGAAGGAATGGTCGGAAAAACAAAAGCTAAACTCTAGTCACTCAGAGAAGGATAAGAAGAGGAAGGAGTCCACTGATGCGGTCAAAGACAAAAAGGACACTTCGGACAACACTCGCGACCGCAAAGACTCCTATGACTTCGTCAAGGAGCGGAAAGATGTGAAGATCAAGCAGGAGTCTTTAAGTCATGACTACAGCAATGACGCCTTCTTCAAAGACCTCGACGCTGTCAGTAAGTCATGTGACATCCGAGAAAGGAACCACTCCGGAAAGGAGAAGGACAAGAAGGGAGATGGTGTGGACAAACGGGAGAAGAAAGCTGACAAGCATAAGGATAAAATGAAAGACCGAGGAGCAGACCAGGAGAAGGAGAAAAGTGAGAAAAGCTCCGTAGAGAAAGCCGTGAAGGAAAAAGATGGCGCCAAAGACAAGAAAGAGGCGGCCAAAGACAAACACAAAGAGTCTCACGGCAAAGATCGCAAAATGTCATCGGAGCAGGTCAAGAAGGAGAAAGCGTCTCAGGACAAGCACGCTGATCTGTTAGAAGTCAAAAAGGAGGAACGCAAACCGGAGAAAAGCAGAGAAAAGACGTGGTATAAAATCGCTGACATATTTACAGATGAAAGTGATGATGAGGAGGATAGTTACAATGTTGGTAGTGTGCTGGACTCCATCAGAAAAGATTCAACGCCAGATGACGATGAGTTAGATCACTTTCCCTCCGAGAAAATCCGCAAATCTACAGACGCTAAGCATAACGCGGACAAAACAAAAGACCACAAAGACAAGAAGAAGGAGAAGAGCACATTTGACACTGGTAAAGAGAGGAAAGGCTCATTGGAAAAACACAATAAAGATAAAAAAGAAACAGTGGATGTCAAACACAAGGACAGGAAAGACCGCATGTCTGTGGACTCCAACCAGGACAAGAAGAACAAACAGAAACTTCTGGACAAAAGGGACACGAGTGAGGAGAAGACAAAAAGCAAATATAAAGACAAGCTGGACCATTCGAAAGAGAGGAAGCCATCAAAAGGCAGTAGTGAGAATGAGAAGTCCCTGTTGGAGAAACTAGAGGAAGAAGCTATGAATGACTACAAGGATGACTCAAATGATAAAATCAGTGAGATCTCATCTGATAGTTTTACTGACCGCGGCCACGAGCCAATTGTCACCAGTTACTATGACTCCATTGGTCTGAACGATGTGTCCGATGACCGCAGAGATTCCCTCTCTATAGCTACACCACAGGACAAATTTAGGGAGAAAGAGAGACATCGACATTCCTCCTCTTCCTCCTCTAAGAAAAGCCACGACAAGGACAAAGAAAAGGTAAAAAAGGACAAAGGGGACAAGCGGGACAAGACTGAGGAGATCAGGGAGACGTACAGTCGCAGAGAGAGCTTACCATTTGAAAAAGAGCCCATGCCCCTAGAGGCCGACCCCTACACTTTCCCATACGGTGGTAAAGGGGACGGGGATGATGATTTTGAAAAAACTCTAGAATTTGAAAAAGAGATGTCCAAAAAAGATAAAGAAAAATCCTCAGTAATCAGTGACCGCATGAAGGACAAAAAGAAAAAAGAGAAACACAAGGAGAAAATGAAAGAGGAGAAAAATAAATATATTGACGGTTTTGGCTCGTTTAAACACTCCAAAGAGGACATCAAGTCGGGGTTAAAAGACAGCCCACAGCTTTCGGTCTTGAAAGAGAGGTCAAAAGAGGACAGTCCCAAATTTGACATGAAAAAAGACAGAAATAGAGACCCTGTGGATAAAGACAATCGACTAGACCACAGTAAATCCAAGACCAAGGATGAAAATGAAAAGCTGACAAAAGACACTACAGTGCGTAAAGATAACAACCGTCCACGTGAGAAGCTGCTGGTGGATGGGGATATGCAAATCACAAGTTTTGGGCAAATGCTCAGTTTGAAAGACCAGGAGATTGAGGAGCGCCACAAGAGACATAAAGAGCGGATGAAGCAGATGGAGAAGTTGAGGCCGAAAACAGGAGACCCCAAACTCAAGGACAAAACCAAGTCCACAGAAGAAGTGAGGAAAAACCGCACTGAGCTGACAAAGAAATCCAACAGCCTGGAGTCTAGCCTAAAAGAGAAGAAGTTGAAAGATGTCAGTATCCCGGCTCAGATGATGTCCCCCAGCAGAAAGTTCCAGCCAGACAGTCAGAATTCAAAGGACTGGCTCACTGGACACACAATGAAAGAGAACCTTCCTGCTTCTCCCAGGCCGGACCAGAACCGGCCCACAGGCGTCCCCACACCCACCTCTGTCATCTCCTGTCCCAGCTACGAAGAGGTCATGCAGACTCCGCGGACACCATCATGTAGTGCAGAGGACTACCCAGACATCATGTTGGACGGGCTGGACTGCCAGAACTCATCAGCTATGACAATGTCTATGAATGCTTGCTCACCAACTTTCTTTGAAAGGTAAGTGCTGCCAATTGTGCCATTACGTTACTTTTATAATGTATTGTAAACACTGTTTTATTATAAATCTCTTTTCTTTGTGTGTGCTCCCAGCAGGTACTCTAACTCACAGAGCTTCCCTGAGGGCACCTGTCCAACTCCTGCTAAAAACCTGCAGCTGCCCCTGGTGAGTCGCTCTGAGACGTCTGATGTGCGCAGGCCTTTAGAGGAGGAGTTCAAAGCAGAAGCTGATAAGTTCCTTCGACAGCAGAGTGATGCAGTGGGTGATTACGACCCCTCCGCTACACAACCTCTGGAGGATAAAACTCCTCTGGACAGACTGGAGTGTGTGTCACCTCCCTATTTCTCCCCCATGAGCATGCTGTCACCCCGACGGGAGCCTGTTCATCCTATGCCTGATGTGGCTGCTCCAGGAGCAGAGAGTAGTGATCATCTGGCTGACAGTGTATACAGTTTTCTGCCCAAACCGTCCACCCCAGTGCACAGGCCGGATCCACAGGAGCCCTGCTTTGACATAGCCGCTCCTCCGACCCCAGCCCCTGCTGCTTTACCACCTCTGGACATAGATGACATAAGTGAGCCACACCACAGTGAACCCAACATGGTCCTGTCTGACCTACCTCCTGCCACTGACGACCAGGAGCACGAGCACGAGGATGAGGAGGAGGAGGAGTTGGAGGATGAAGATGAAGATGATAATTTAGACGACAGAGCACATGCAGTCCACTGTGTGTTGGAGGAAGCGGATCACAGTGAGCCCTCCTCCTACTCTCCCCATATGGAAGACCCTCTGAGGAAGAGCTGGGCCACAGAATCCCCCATTCACCCAGAGCCAGAGGTGCAGCCCATCTCTCCCGCTCATCCCACCACCGACCATGGCGAGAACTGTTACGATCATAACATGGGCTGGAACGCTGACTTGGACCTAAAATCTCCCCATAGGAATTATGGAGAGATAGAGGCAGCAGTTTCCAAAATTACCAGCCCTTATTCTCATTCAGACAATGAGATGCAGCATATACCAGGCCACCCCGCTGTCAGTTCTCCCTATAATACATGGAACAGGTGGCATAAAGAAGATGAAGACTATGATGAGCAGAAGGAAGCTGTGGCAGACATCCCGTCACCAGAGAGACCAGACTCGGGTATGGATGAAGAAGCTCACTATTTAAACACATCCTCATCCTCAAATCGCCTAGAGTCCTTCTTCCAGGACTGCAACAAGTCAGGTTTAGAGGAGCATCACATGGAGCCTGCAGAGCCAACATGTGTGGAGCCAGAGAGCAGACACGATGCTCACATTTTTGGTGCTACTGATGAGCACATAGCTCCAGCAGTGGAGCCTGAGCCGGTGGTCCCTTGGGCCGACCCTTTCCCTGCTGACGCTGATGAACTTGATGACTTGGGACCCTTCTCTTTACCTGACCTGCCGCTCCCGGACAAGTCTGAAGAAGCTGAATCTCGAGAGGCTGAACTTTCTGAACACAAGATTGTCCCACCTCAGATCAGACACATCATCACAGATGTGGACGAGCCAGATGTGATGGAGGTGGGTCTTCCAAACCTGGCTAAGACATCATGTCCCACAGGGGAGCTAAGTGTGAGGGAATCTACGGGACAAGACCTGGTTGTCCCATCGCCACATAACAATTTTCAGTCCGAGTTGGAGCCTGAGCCACAGAGCGTGCCCTATGGACCACCTGAGGATACTGACTCAAACATACTGTATTCTTCTGTGAAACCAGACTCTATCCATCAACCTCACGTTCAGATACACTCACTGCACATCTCCTTGGAGCCACTGTCTGTCGTCAAACCAGAGAGTCAGCCGGAGGAGATGCCTGAGCCTACAATTGAACCACTTATAACCTGCACCCCTCTGCCGCCCCCAGTGCCAGTGACCCTTCCCAGCACAATAGACGCCCATGACACTCAGGACACCACACCCAAGCTGCCAGCTGTAAATCTCACCCCGCTCTCCACTCCTGCAGATATCCCCAAAAAGGTGGACGAAATCCCTCAGAGAATGACCCGCAATCGCACCAAGAATAATCCTGCTGCTGTTGTCCCTCCTACCTCCAGCATACTGACCTCATCTGCCACCCCCACCTCCATAACTGCCAACCCAGTCGTGAGCATTAACCACTTACCTACAAGGACCCCGACTCCCACCTCAGCGTCTTCCTTCTCTGCTCTAAAGAAAGACAAAGACTCTGTGCTTAGTGTAGCCTCTGCCACCCCAACAGTAACATCCTCTTCATCAGTGGTCCCCAGTAAAACCACAAAAGGTCGTCCCATCCCAGCGGACGATGAGGATTCTCAAACACAGCACCCACGCAAGAGGAAGTTTGCCCGGTCAGCAGGACAACAGGTTCAAGTTCAGCTGGTGAACACAGCCATGAAGCAAACCAGGGAAATGATCCAGCAAACTCTGGCTGTGGTCGTCAATGCCATCAAGTTGGATGACATCGAACCCTACCACAGTGACCGCTCGAACCCTTACTTTGAATACCTGCAAATCAGGAAGAAGATCGAGGAGAAGCGGAAAATTCTGTGCTACATCACACCACAGGCTCCACAGTGTTATGCTGAATATGTGACCTACACTGGCTCCTACCTGCTAGACGGCAAGCCCCTCAGCAAGCTGCACATTCCTGTGGTAAATGGCATTGTTTGACATTTCATATTGCCATTTATTATATATGAAATTTAAATGTAATTATATTTTTAAAAATTTTGCAGATTGCACCTCCTCCATCGCTGTCAGAGCCTCTGAAGGAGCTTTTCAGACAACAGGAGGCAGTTAGAGGAAAGCTCAGATTGCAACACAGCATAGAGCGGGTAAGTTTTATTTTCATGAATGTGAATAAAAAGTCAATAAAATACACAATTAGTATTAGTAATGTTGCCTTCTAGTAACTTACTGCCTTTTTTCTACATTTACAGGAAAAGCTGATTGTATCGTGTGAGCAGGAAGTTCTAAGGGTCCATTGCAGAGCAGCCAGAACAATAGCCAATCAGGCTGTGCCATTCAGCGCCTGCACCATGCTTTTGGACTCTGAAGTCTACAATATGCCATCAGAGAACCAGGCAAGATTTGTTTGCTTTAAAAATCAACAGCATGTATTCCTGTGTCAGGTAACATGAATCATGTTTTATCTGTATGTTCTTAGGGTGACGAAAACAAATCCGTGAGAGATCGCTTTAATGCTCGGCAATTCATTTCGTGGATCCAGGACGTGGATGACAAATATGACCGCATGAAGGTCAGTGCATATCACCATGAGAGTTTCTTTTTCAGAGTTCTTTATGAATTATTTATACAGGGTACATTCAAATAGTGGTGATATGGTAAACGTATTATATCAAGCTCAAGATCCCAATTTAGATTTTAGTTGACTTTTCATATTTTGGCCTATTTTGACTACTGCTAGTCAGTGTTTTTATAAAACCCTTTTATCTAGAAATTCAATGTACATCCATTCCGATGTCCATTATAATACTTGATACTATTTATTTTCCTCAGACATGTTTATTAATGCGGCAACAACACGAAGCAGCAGCGCTCAATGCAGTGCAGAGGATGGAGTGGCAGCTGAAGGTGCAGGAGCTGGACCCAGCGGGACACAAGTCCCTGTGTGTCAATGAGGTGCCGTCCTTCTATGTGCCAATGGTCGATGTCAACGATGACTTTGTCCTGTTGCCCGCATGACAGCGCCGCTACACTCGCAGATTAAGATATTTAATCTAAATCATGATTTTCAAAGAGGCTTTGTTACAAAGAACCGAGTGGAAAGGGCTTGCAAGTTGAAATAAAGACTTAGGAGAGGAACAAACTATGTTGAAAAGTAATTATAAACTTGCTGTCGATTCCCTTCCGTGAAGAAGGAAATCTGTTTTTACCGGGGAATGAGACAAAACACAACTTGCACTTTCATCCTCAAAGTTTTTATGCTTTTCTTTGATCAGAGTTTGTAAAGCAAAAACTCTGAGATCGGGTCACAACACCTAACGCTCAGCTTTGGGAGACGGTGGACAGAAATCTATTTTCTGAGCTTGTTTGTGGTCCTGGCTTCAGCTGACCAAACTCTAAAGAGCATCAGATAGGGTCCTAGCCCGAGGAAGGACTAACAACAAGGCTCCTTGTCGAGCAGGAGAACTTGAGCCGACCCACTGGATGTTTAAGGAGCAGCGGTGCTTCCCACAGATCTGTGCTACTATGTTGAAACAGCTGGACAGATGAGGGGCTTAAAGAGGCCTATACGCCTGCACCGGGCCAACATTTGAGCGACAGCCTTCACAAAGAGGCTTCATGGTGTGTTCAGGGCTAAGAGCTGCAGAGGCACAGACTGTGCCTACAGCCTCTCAGCCTGGTTAATACAGAAGGACAGTCTGGATGTGAGGACAGACCGGAGTGTCCTCACCGCCACGATTGGTCCCAAATAAACACGAGAGCGCCATAGACTGCAAAAACACCACAGGACAACCAGAAGATACAAACAAAAATGAATGTTACAATTCAAAGAGACTATTAAGAGTTTGTGGTTGCGGCAGGAGAAGAGAAATATTGTTTTTGTCTATTTCTTTACTTGGGCATTTCATTGTTTCTGAGGAAGTGACTTGAAACACTACAGAGCCAATATTAGTTTAATGGAAAAAAACAAAATAAAACTGAAAAAAAAAAAGTTGTATTCCGTAAATTATGTACAGTTTTTATATTCGTTAACCAATGTATTCTTGCTGCCTTCTAGATAATTTATTTTGCCACACATTACTGCACAGTTGTAAATAACCTATGTACTGTAATATCACTCAGTTAAGTGTAAAGAAAACCGTAAAAGAAATAAAAATTATCTTTTTATGTACAATTCACTTTGGGCAGCACTTTCCCCTCATATCCATGGGCCAAAATGTGTGTGACTCCAATGCACAGTCTCTTGATACAGTCCAGGCTTAATTTACCTGGACTGGGATTCTCACCACACACAAAAGTATTCTGACTAAAACAGGCCTCCCTACAAAGCCAACCACCATACAGTCCCTCTAATGTAGCAAAATAGTTTATGATGATTTATTTAAAGAATAGACAGAGGATTATTATTCATTGCTTTACTACACAATTATATCTGAAATTTTTTGAGCCAAGAAAATGCCTTTTTCAGTGAAAAATGTACTCATTGTCGGGCAAAGTCATAGATATTTATGGGTGAGATGAAAGAGTTGATGTTGTTCACAAACAAAGTGTCATGTGTTTTTATAGTTTTTATTTTTACAAAAGTCGTCGTCTCAAACAACAAACAAGACACGGGTCTCATCTTATCCCTGTAATGTTTAAGCTGGTTTTGGCTTTACACGGAAATACGCTGAAGCCATTCATAGCTGTCTTTCCACATTTGATTTGTCTGCCCCTTGTTCATCTGTGGAAACTGTTTTACTCACTTGATGGCGCCAGTAGTCCTTTTTTGTTTTTGTCTCAGCCAATCTTGTGTATTTTTTGTGAGAGACCTGTGGCCTTTGTCATGAATGGGCATTTTTTTAAATCAGTTAAATTAATTCACCGTAGGCTCAAAAATACATTCTTTATCACCGTTTTATTCTTAATCTGCAAACGTGTCACTGATTTTAAACTTTTGGTTAAAAAGTTACTTCCTCATGTTAACCATGTTAACCATCAAATGATTTTCCTGTCAAGCCCAAGCAGTTACGAGACTTGTATCTCCTCAGTGCGTACCAAAAAGTAGTCAGACATTTACACAACATTGGATAGAGTATGCTGAAGAATAGTTTCGTTTTAATCTATTTAGTTTAAAATGTTCATTTGTGACTTGTTTTTTGGAAAAAGCTTTCTTTGACCTATCACCACATCGGCTGCCAGTCTCTGTGAGTGTGAGAGCTGCTTGTCATTTTTTTCTTTCCCCAATGGCAATAGTATAACTTAAACCAGTCACTTACACACTGTCCGTGCGCATAGCTGTGTATGGTATGTCTAGTCAATGTTACTGTTACTGTTCAGGCGAGGTGGCTAGATGTCAAATACACAAGTTTTTAAACCCCTTTTTGTCCTTTTTTTTTTTTTTTTTTTTTTACTGTTTTTGGGAGGATTTTTTGTTCTGAGTCCTATTTGTTTTTAGCTAAATGTGTGTAATGTTAATTGTGTTCATTTTTAAATCAGTTTCTATACAGAGCACCAGTGGCATGTCAATCACGTTGCTTATCGAATGTATACCATTTACTATGCCCTGATCCACCACACCCTCACTATTGTTTACAAGACCTTTGTGTTTTTGTATTTTGTTTTTTCACGGTTTAAGCCCTGCCTTTACTTCAACAATCAGTCATTTATTTGAATCCGCAAAGGCTTGAAATGGTGATGGTTGTTCCCCCGAGTTCATTTTCCGCCAAAGCAATAGGTTCTAAACTCATCCATCCAGTTAAAACCATATATTTTGGCCATTTCCTTTGCATAATATTTTGATAGAGACCTACTACTTCTGATGCACAGTTGAGCAGGCCATGGTGATTATACAGTCAGCAACATATTACCTCTATGCTCTTTACATTCACTTGTAATGTTTAGTTTAGATTTGTTTGTTGTTTATTATACAGTAATTGATATATTTTTTTTATAAAATAGAATCACGATTTCAAGCCTTTTTTTCTAGGTTTTTTTTTTTTTTTTTTTTTTTTTTTTAATTAAAACCAGACTGTATGTTTTTTTTTTGGTTATATTTTTTTTAGTAGTAAGAAAAAGAATGAACTACTCTTAA
>JAVQKC010136964.1:0-11670 GCA_036025475.1 Philypnodon macrostomus
ATCTTCATGATATGTACCTGTGTGCAACAGTTGAAAAAGATCCAGCAAAGACTTTTTGAGTTATTGCATTCACAGTTTTGGCCCGTAATTAATTAATTACTTAATTAATATTCATCGAAGAAGTACCCAAATCAATATAGTTCGGTGTCTTTATGGTATGTACCTGTGTGCAAATGTTGAAACTGATCTGGCAATTCGTTTTTGAGTTATCGCGTTCACAGCTAGGATCTGCGGATGCGGACGAACACCGACACTCTGTTTTCGCCGATATAATTAGTGTTTTGTTGGATTACAAAAATGTATGACCACAATCGTGTATGCTGTATGCAAAACACTACATTAAATAAAATGGCGAACCGTCGGTACTGATGTTTTTCAACCAGGCTCTGACATTATTTGCATGTAGCTTTTGTCAGTTGCCAAAACCAGTTTGTGTCTTCAACTTTGCAATATTTGGTGCATTTCTCCAAAGAAATACATTATAGTCCGTTATAGTCCAGGTACAGTTTTTAGACAGGTAAAGCAGCAGGATCTACTCATCTGAAGCCAGGGTTAAAACTTCTCATCAGTCTATATTAAATTGTTCTTCAATAAAATTCTGACCACAAAGTATGCAAACAAACAATTGGCATGCACTGCACAATCAGAGCCTTTTCTACAAGTTGAACCTCAGATGGGCTCCTCTGTCACCCATGTGTAAGCAGGCTCAAAGCGATGCTGGATCCCGGGGAGTGATTGATAGGAATAGCCCGATGATGTGCCGATCGCCTAGTGGGCTCTGTCAGCCGCAATATTGCTGCCAGTGTCCCGGGCACCCAGGCATCTGCGCCATCACACTAAAGGATTAGCTCATACACACATGCACATACACTCGGCTATATTCACAAACAGAGAAAGAAGAGCTGTTGCTATTCAGGATATCATATATGCACTGTCACACGTTGGTCAAAAGTGAAACTAACAGTTTCATACGTTTGCACATACATTCTCACAGGCCACTTTATTAGTTAGACATTGTACCTAATAAAGTGGCACTGGTGTGGTCTTCTTCATGTTTTGTCATCTTGTGTGTTCAGAGACGGTCTTCTGTAGACCCAACAAGTGGTTATCTGAGTCAATGTTGCTTTTCTATTATCTCACACCAGCTTCTGACGGATTTTTATCAACAGTAACAATTTAGAATACAGGCTGCATTTTCCTAGGTACTAGTTACTTACTATTACACAGTAAAAAAAACTGTAAGTACATTGTAAATACATTGTAATTATAGTCCAAGGACACTGTTATTACATGTGGCTCAAATGCTAAAGCAGGACTTTTAAACTTTTTCCAAAAAATGACTAGGAACCAGGATATTTACATCCTTTAGACACTTTTATATATTTATATGTATTCATGTTAGATCAGCAATAATCTAATCTTAATGACAGGGAAAAAAACAGTGTAACTATAGATCATTAACTATAGATAATAACACTAAGTACAATATAATAAAGGTGTAATAATAGTGTAATTACAGTTTGGAGGAATACAGAATACTGGTTAGTCTGTTGTGATGTTTGAGCACCGCATGTACCAAAGGGAACTGACAAGACAACATCAAACATGGGCAGTTTTTATGGAGA
This sequence comes from Philypnodon macrostomus, assembly GCA_036025475.1. NCBI lineage: Eukaryota > Metazoa > Chordata > Actinopteri > Gobiiformes > Eleotridae > Philypnodon > Philypnodon macrostomus. Next base: position 1,626 of record JAVQKC010136964.1, read on the forward strand.
GTTATTATACATCATTCTAACAGGATATGTGACATTACTTCACTGTTGCCTAATCTTTGGATCTTCTCAGACAACAGTGGATTTGATGCTAATCCGAGGAGTAAAAATGTTAGACGGGCCACCTGCTTGCAAACAGCAGCCAATACTTGTCCCCCTGCTGAGCACTCTCTGAGGCACACGCTCCACTGTATGGCTGACAAGCATAAAATAAGAATCTACATTTATTTCCCACAGGACTGTCTTTTTTTGTTTTTACAGTGAACAGAAAGCATCGGACTTATTGGAAAATAAGGTTATTTATGCATAGCTCTACAGGCACAGCATATAATAGTGATATGACCTCCACCATCACACTTTGTGGGGGTGTTTAGCTAGAACTGACTTTCATAACTCTTAATTGAGAGTTGTACATAAATTACATGGATGTGAAAGAATAAGAAATAATAAGAAAAATATATATTTTTTAATTAGTCGCCAATATACAATCTATTTTAAAGCTTGTGAGTTGTGAAAATAAAGTACCATTCAGCAAAACTGGCAAACCAAACTGTGCTCCTCATAATTAACACAAGCTGTTTTTTATGAATAGTACAATAACTTCCAGCCATTTTAAAATCTCTGAAGTAGCTCCTTTTCCCAACTGTTAACACAACTTGCACAAGAATAAATGCAAATTGTGCCAGTGATGCAGTCAGGCAGCACAGTTTCCTTGCTGGCCTTGTCAACTACAGCGAGCTTCACATAAAGGTTGGGAGTGACCGACCAGAAAGTTAAATCCAGGACAGAATTATTATTTTTTTCCTTTTGATATCTGATTGGACTGGGCTTCAAAGTAGTGCCAGACAACAGAATATCAGGCGACAGGCAGGTTTTAAATACTGATATGAGGTTTTGGAGCCCATGTCTGGACCATTAATCACTTCATAAACCTATCTTTTCTCTTTATGTCCTCTTTAAGACTTGCACTGGGATTATATTGTTAGCTTTAAAGCCGGCAGCGCTCAGCCAATCTCCTAACAACAGGGAGCCTTGTGTGTCTACCAGAGAAATACAGTGTGGTCTCATTAGAAGAATGGGCTGTACGGTGCAGAGGACACTGGGAGCCACCTGGATGGTTATGGCATGTCTTTTATAGTCATGCTGATCATGTGCGTTTCCATGTGCACCACACAGAAGACAAAGAAGAAAAAGCAATGTAAAAAGGAAAGATGGATTTTGAATTCAAGGATAAACTCATTAATGTTAACAAAAAGAGAACATCACAGATCTTCTGGTCCATAATCATTTCCTTGCATAATTAATCTGGATGTAGCTTCTAGTCATAAACAATTCATGTGCGCTTGTAAGGACACTATCAAAACCCCATGTTCCTGCAGTGGCAAGCGACAAATCATAATGTTAACTAATCCGGATGTGTCCCCTATTGTGAAACTATTAAAAGACAAATGAAATGTCAATTATTTTGCATGTTTAGGTATAACAGCAATTAGCGACTAATTTAGCACCTGTCTGAGATGAATGTATACACCAAGTCTTTATCTGAGATCCATGTGTCAAAAAGATCAGTGTAGGTGGCGATGTTTTAATGGGCAAAACAAATCAAACTTGTGTTAGTCTTTACTGCTATCACTGTCCCAAAGCAGCAAATACAAACCGCTCCTGGCTAATGAGGGAATAGCTGAAATTAAACGCCAGGATCCCTTTGATTTGAGCAAGCCTAAACTGTTATGACACCACTGAGGCAAGTTTGGTTTTCAAACTCCTCAATCTCCAGCAAAAGTCACAAAGCTGCTAATGAGCACCATTGTTTCACACTTTTTGTATTTGAGTCCGAGTAAACCCACTCACCTCCTTCTCTCCGCAGATATTGCTGATGATGGAGTTGGAGGCTGGGCTGGCAGAGGGGCCCAGGACCGCCACCACACCTTTGGACATGATTTGGCACACTGTATGGAGACACAGAGAGGACAGAAAGGTTAAGGAGGTCCAAGAGTGCCCTAGTTAGTTACTGTTAAAATAACCTAAGTCATTTGAATGCACTATACTTTCAAATCTACTCGAGTTATACTAGTTTTGGTTACTCTACCTACCTCTACATCAAGGGAACATTTGGTAATTCTTGTGTTATTTTGTAAAGATTAGATTAAATTTGACTTATTTTATGAAAAGAAAATTTATGATTATTTCTGTATTTATTTATTTTGAAAAACATCCTAACTGTTACTTACATCATTATTTAAATGACGACCTTTGACTTCTACTTCCCTCTTACTTGAGCACTCTTCTCACCTCTGGCCATCAGTCAGCATACATTACCAAAGACCCCACGGTCGGGCAGATGATAATGAATGCACATGCTGACTGTCTTAAACTGATTGCAAGCCTGAGCCAGCGTTTCATGTATCTCTAGGGAAACTGAACCAGCTTTTTGTGGTCAATTCCACAAGGCCAATGCATTTGTCTCTCTTTAATATGCCTTAATATAACGCATACAAGAATCCTATAGCCCTGATTATGAGAGTTGAAGATACTAGCTCGAGGGAGACACTGATATTAATGCGATAGACCTGAGCCTTGTATGGCAACAGGAGACACAAACCGAATGACAAACACAGGGAAAGGCACAGAGACAGAAATAGTGACGGGCAATATCTCCAGGCCTAAAACATCAAATCTGCCATTTGAACATTTGCACATGAATGCCATAACATCTCCCAAAGTGACACACACATCTCCTCTTGTTTTTCATATTCTAAATTTACAAGAGCTGATTTAAGGCTTTTACCTTGGGGAGACAAAATCATAGCTTTAGTCGGGAAACATTTCCACAAATAATTCTACTGCATTTGTGTACAGGCCATAAACTATAATCTGGCGTCTAATTAAACTTCAACTCTCGAAGACGTGAGGGGTTTGTCATGTGTTTGTACAAAGTGTGTGTGTGCCCGGGCCGTAGTAATTTGGTGTTGATTATTGGAGCAAATCCAGTGTATTAACCCTCCAAAAAGCAAAGGGGATCCATTTTGCGGCTTGTGTGTTGAATCCAGAGGCAGTAAATCGAATGATTAATAAGTAATCCCTCGGTTCCTCATGGGGCCTGTCAGACACAACCACACTGACATCAAACACATTTACAGTACATGGTCACACACACATGCCTGTGCTATTTACACAATTATAAACTTGACTGATTCGCTCCTGCCTCCAGATACACTTTCTTCTCTTTGTGCATGACTGCTCCACCTCTCTGTTTACATAGTGTCTATCCCTCTATAAATTGTCGGTGGGCCACCACAGCTCCAAGTGAAATGGTCACAGGGTTAGTAGGTCAGCACAAGTGTATTTTTCCTGCTTAATATTGATCTCTCTTCTGATCAATGAAAGGCATTGCTACCTTGAAAATGGATATGGACCTGCAAGATCTGGCAAAGAATGTATAAAATCACCAAAATAAAGGCAGTAGATATGGTGTGCCTGAGAGAGACCACAGACCCATACTTCACTCCTAATCAAACAGATGTCACTTTCAGAATTTGGAAAGCTAGAGGATAAAAGATTATTTTGAAAATATAGCTAATTCTAACTAAATATTCCTAATAATCACTCTTATAGGCTATTGCAAACAAGGAGCTATTTGAAAGAGTAACTAGGCCTGTGCTGTCGTTCCCGACAGCAAGGTGTATATCGGCCCCATACGTCTGCCACAACTGGCACCAGCGGGCACCTTAATCAGACATTGTGTGATTTCTAAAGGTTTTAATATTGTTAACGAGCAATAAGAGGCCCCGCCCCCAAACCGTGACTAACATGGGAAGGGTCTATTTGACTTTTTTGATTTGTCTGGATGTTTGTGAAGAATGTTTTTGACAAATTTAGTAAAATTCCCTAAAACTACACTCTTCTTTCAGACTATAGGGGGCGCTATAGAGGTAACTGCCATCATATTAGTCAGATGTGTTCAGGGCCGGGGGTCATTAGGTATTTCATGTTTGAGCCTAATCGGGCAAAGTATGTGCAAGTTAGAGGCTGTCAAATATACCTGACCTCCCAATTTCAATCTAAAATGGCCGACTTCCTGTTTGTTGGAAAATTCACGCAATTTTGTTTATGTTCAGCAGGATCATTGGCTCAATATTATAATATAATAATATATATAATAAGTGCATCAAAACATTAATTTGTGAATTATTTAATTGTCATTAATCGTAGAAGTACCAAACTCAATCCAGTTCTGCATCTTCATGATATATACCTGTGTGCAACAGTTGAAAAAGATCTTTTTGAGTTGTTGCGTTCACAGTTTTCACCAGTAATTAATTAATTACTTAATTAGTATTCATCGAAGAAGTACCCAAATCTATACAGTTTGGTGTCTTTGTGATATGTCCCTGTGTGCAAATGTTGAAACTGATCCAGCAATTCGTTTTTTGCATTCACAGCTAAGATCTGCGGACGAACATTATTTCATAATATCCTTGTTTCGCCGATATAATTAGGATATTTCAAGTTCAATATACTTCTAATATACCTGACTTCCCAAATTCAATCCAAAATGGCCGACTTCCTGTTTGTTGTAGGGTGGCCATAATAATATTTTATGTTGGGGACAATGTGGAGAATCACTGTATCAAGTATTATTGCTCTTTGCCAAAGTAAGTGTACCCAGAGTCCCATAGGGGTCATAGACATTGGGGCGCTATTGATATACACTAGCCCGGACCACTGTGCCAAAATTCATGCAATTTTGTTTATGTTCAGCAGGATTATTGCCTCAATTAAAGTGTATGATAATAATATATGGTATGTGTATGTGTATGTGTGTGTGGTACAGGTCGGGAGTTCAGACACGCTTCACTATTTAGTATAGTGGGGATGTGTCCTGGCTCTGGGCTGGTGCCCTACATATGCATATGGATATGCATATGTATGCATATAATATATGCATACATATGCATGTATACATATACCCCAATAAAGTATTTAAAAATATATATATATATTATTTTTTGTTTTATTATTATTATTTATTTTGGTTATGGATGTAATGACTGAGGCCAAAGAGGAGCCTGACAGGTTATGTACATTCAATTATACATTCATCATTGACAATATTAATTAAAAATTTTGTCACATTGTCAAAGTGGCATAGTTGCTTCACAGCAAAAAGCTCCTAGGCTGAACTTTCAGAGCAAGCAAACCAACCAAACCAAGGCAAAACCTAATCCAGAATCCAGTCTTAATCTGGAGAAAGGTCTCCAGCCACTGTAAGGCAGGTGCCTACTGCTCCTGACAGATTCTTATAGCAGCATTGGAAAGCTTGATCAAATGCAGAGATCAAAGATTTTAGCAGAGATTTTAACATATGAAAGTTCAGTGAACTAATAGTCTGAACATATTGCATTGTTCAGCAATAATCTAACTTATACTGACAAAACATGCGTTGTTACTTCCTTCATTAATTGGCTGGGTGGCCACATGTAATGCTGTCAGGCTTGAACAACTCCCAAAATAATTCTCTTTGTGCTTGTTTAAAATAACATTTCTGATACAAAGCAGTAGTGAAATGACTTGTGCAAGCTAATATATTGAACTCTCAGTATACTGAGGGACATTTACATTGTCACTGGCTACATTAAAAAGTAGAACTCTTCCAATAAAATTTTTCTCTTTAAAAAATACCAACACCAGTATTTTTGTGTATCAACATGAATCTGAAAAATAATCACAAACAAACCCATGTGAAGGCCACACAACACACTATGTAGCTGCTCATGCTGTTTGTTTGCAAGTCTAAAACTAGCTTTCAATTTCCGTTCAGATCCAATGGATTAAAACACAGACAGGATATTAAGAGATGGAAATATGCCTCACAGATATTGTTGCCCTATACATACATCATAATGTGTATGTTTCTAAGCCTTGCTCCTGTACACAAAGTGATCTAAGGCTCAGGTGCATGTCGAGTTCAGACAGGTGTGGCTGTTTACTGAAAAGCCTTTCTGAAGGTAGCCCTGTGTGATGGTTCTATAACTGTGCTTACTGATCCATGTGTAATTCAATTGCTGGCCCTGGCCCCTGGTAATTGTACACAGCAAACTTTTACATACCACTCACTCCCAGCATGCACCTTGCAGCCAACACAGTGCACATATGAAGAGATGTTTGGAGGTAAATCCAGCAGAGGCAGCTCACTGTTTATGTTGTTATAAAGAATCAAGCTTTTCTGTGAACATGTGAAATGCAGAATCAATTCAATACTTCCTTACCTTTTAGTTGTGTCCTGATGATTTTATTGGTAAAGATACATGTATTTTTATCATACACCATCAGAAAGCCAATACCGTTTAGAGATTTTATGCGCTATGTGCAGTTTGTGTTAATAGATTTATCCATGTATTGCTGTCAGGGCTCTGTGAGAAGCTCGTGCATATTTAAAGATTCATAAGCATTTCTGTCACTTTTGACAAGTATTCACTCATTTTCTACATGACGCTGCACATTCCCTTTAACACAAACTGTTTTACCGCTCTGACATGACACACTAAATTTAACAGTACCAAAATATGAGAACGAAACACTCAACAACACATCCTCCAACTTCTGCAGCTATCAAAATTGACAGCTCAATTTACGTTCCTGAGCCGAGCCATTCTATCATCCTTTTTTATAATTTCCCAGACAGGCTTTTCTCTATATACTTGGCGGGAATGTCTGAGATACAATGAGTAAAAAGGGGAAAGACTTGTGATTTCAAAGGAGGATATTTTGTGTTTTTGTGAGATGTAACAAAGTGTACATGTCAGGAAACAGTTTAACACATTATGTTAACATGCATACCTGGAAGACTACAAGACTATATAGCAGCTGAAGCTTTTGTTTCACCTTACAAGCTGCCAGTAAGGTCGGTTCAAACTGACTGGAAGTAGTGACTATCAAAAAACACAGCTTTGGGAAAGACCATACAATAATAAGGGGCCCCGGTGCATGTTTTCTGCATGTGCACCAAAATGATAAAGCACAAATGTTGATCTTTTAGTGTAATGTAAATAAGGTCAACTAATAGATTGAAAAAGACTCAGATTTAGTGAGTAGCTAGTTTATAAGAGTTATATAGTTTCAATTACTGTTTCAAATGTACAAGCTTCACTGAAATTTTGATAATGGACTTTTGATGGGCCCCTACCCACCCTGGGCCCCATGCAGTTGCCCTGGCTGCACTTTCTGCTGTTACACCCTTGACAGTATATTATGGCGATATGGCTTTATAATAAGCTAAATACTAATGGGAAACAGATCTTAATGAGAGACAAATGCAAAGCTTGTAACATTGTTAATTTCTCATTAGTTTCATCAACCAGAGAGGACAAGAGATTTTTTTTAGTTGTTGTTGTTTTAACCACAACAGGACTGTGGTGTACCTTGCATTTGCTCAATAATCTGGTTTATATTGTGTATTGTGTGTGTAGTGTGGTATTTCAGGTCCTTGTTACTTACTTGTTTCCCCCATTTCATATTCACTGTCTCTGAGCAGTTCAAAGATGTCCACCTCCAGTTTGCTGGTGGTGGAGCGGTTGCTGTTCCTGTTGATGCTGTCTTTGGCCAGTGTGATGGCCAGTCGTTCTCCCCTGCTGCACTCCATAGGGTCGTCAAGGATGGCAGCTGTAATGGCACAAGCAAACAACCTGTAATCAGCCTGTGATCAATGACTTAAGCCTGAAGTACTGGGAAGCAATCACAGCACAATCAATGAAAAAAAAACGTAATTTCACCCAGAGCTGCTAGACATGTGGATTTATTAGCGCTTATGCTTTTCTGACATTTATGTGCACTGGCCTCCCTTAACCTAGAGCACCAAAAATCAAAACAAATGAATTTGCTAACAGCATTTAGTGCTCTCCTGCTCCAATGCAAATGTGAATTCTGTTAAATGTTTTGAGGTATAAAAACTTTAAAATGTAAGAATATGTTTTGTTAACTGCAGCAAAAAACACTCCAAATACAACCGAGCATGCATCTGAATAATTACATTGCAGAAATGATGAGACGACATGTTAGATAGTAAGAGCTTTCTAATGTGTATATTTGTATACAATGCATATTTTCTGTACGGTAGCCAAATGATAACTGATATAGATTCGCTAAGCCAATTACAAATGATTGAATAAAACAACAGATGCTTCATTTTAAATGCAGCAATAATAGTATTCCCACACAGAAACAATGTAGCAATTAGGATTTAAAAGGATTTTATACAATGATGAATTAAAGGGTCCACGCTGCATAATCTGGCTATTAATAATGTCAGGCAATGGTACAACACATTTATCTACCTCTAATGTGTATTGGCCTTAAACACAAATCACACACTGCTGTTGTATTTTTAAAAAGGGTATCATTTGAATAACATTTATTTTGTGACCTTTTAAACACAGAGGCGCACACGTCATCATAGGTTTAGATTGAATGCATATCATTTCAATGTGGACTCAAATGTCAAACAGATTACTACACTGCATCTGACCTTCGCGTCGTTGGCGGACATTTTGTGCCACTTTGAAGAATTGAGACGCTCAATGACTTGAATTCAGAATATTAACATTGATTTAGACTAGTTTAGAATTATTTACTTATTAAGTCTAGTGTATTTGAGTAGTTTCAATATGTTTGTTATTATTTGTATATAAATGATTAGCCTTTGGAATAAGAAAACTGCACTTGAAATCCCCTGGCAGACAATCTTGCTTGAAATAACACAAACTATTAAAACCAGTCGGAATTACATTGAAACCAGTAAAACAATCAAGGTAATAAATACAGAAAATTAAACTGGTCAAAACTAATGTAAGTCATTTCAACTAATCTAGACATTCCTTTTGTGCAGTGTATATACAGAATAAAGGCAAGTCGGCATTTTGCAAGGACTATAAAAACATTGGTTTGGTTGACTGTCCAACCAATAGCATGGCTGCGGGTCAGTTGCAGTAACTCAATGTCTAATCATATCAGAGTTTGATGTGCAGAGTCGCAGATAGAAGTGGAACGTGTTGGACCTGACCTTTTCCCTGCTGATCACACAGCTGGGTAAACAACAAGCACATGCTCAGTCATCTGAAAACCCCAATGCAGGGACACATTCAACACAAATTAAACACCAAGCTATTGTGGGAGTCACTGTGAAGGAATGAATGGTGGAGTGGTGTCAAACCCAAGCATGGCTGACTAAGTGAATTCACTCACAAAACAATGTACGCCTCTGCAAATAGCTAATCAACAAATCACATTGGAGAAGATTAATTCATTTAGACATGAGCCATGGTCTTTTTGTGGTGCCATTACACAAACCGGTTTACTGGTAATTTCCTATAATACTATCCTTAAAGTTAACAGGCAGGGGGGGAGTGAGTTTTGTTTGTTTGTTTTTATTTCAAGGTTTACCTAATAAAAGTGTCCAGAATGTATTTTTTTTCAGTGTATAATGAGATGACCCTTGTTGACAGTTCCACAGATACATTTAGCACTTCAATAGGCAGGAAGTACTGTACATGCCAAATGTTTTTGTGTTGTTTTGTGTTTTTCATGATGCCCCTAAAACGCATGCAGTCTGTTTGGGGCCTGAGATTTAGGCAGTATGATGTAGCTTGCATAGAACCAATGTGAAAAGGCAACATAGCATTTTTAGACCCACTAGCTTAAATTACCGTCCAGTGAAAATGCAAGCTTTGTGAGTTTCCTCATGTCTTTTATAACAAAGAGCCATTCCTTGTGGTGTCTTGTTTTTTTCTCACTCCGATTTTGCTTATTAAGTTTTGTTGTTTACTTCACAGTGGAGCACCGATTTTCTTCGAGAAAAATATTCCCTCCTCCAAGGTATTTCAAAACAATAGTTTTTCTAATATATATATATATTGTGTAAAATGTCTCATAGTGAAGACGACGGTGAAGGTTGTCATTCATCCAGGTAGAGGTCATTCTGAAAGTTGAAAAAGGGCATCTGGACAAGGTTTTGATTGTTGAAAAGCTTTCATCTGCCAATCCAGCAGACTTC
>JAVQKC010136988.1:0-13402 GCA_036025475.1 Philypnodon macrostomus
TTATCACTCTGTATTATCGTTATTATCACTCTGTATTATCATTATTATCACTCTGTATTATCTTTATTATCACTCTGTATTATCTTTATTATCACTCTGTATTATCTTTATTATCACTCTATATTATCTTTATTATCACTCTGTATTATCCCTCTGTATTATCTTTATTATCACTCTGTATTATCTTTATTATCACTCTGCCCCTTCTACTACAAAACCATTATAGTTGTAGTTGATTGTGTCCCTTTATGATGTTATAGTTAGTTTTGGAGGTTCGTTTGTGAGGGCACTTCTGGCACACAGGCCATGCTGTGTAAGAGTTTGGTTCCTCTATATGCACACTTACATATACACATGGCCGCCTGGTGTCCCGAAGGCTAATTGCTAACATGTGGTTTAAATAGTGTTCTCTCATTATATACGTGATTCACACTCCTGGATTGAGGCTCCACTCCACTGCAGTAAACCACACACGACACAACTTCTCCGTGGCCCACAAACTCATTTACAATAGCTAAATGGGTGTTAACTGCCCACACATGTGTCGATGACAAACGAGTCAAATGTAAGCTCTGTTCATAAAACATTTGTCTAACCTCTCCTTGGTGACCGTTTGTTACTGCAAAAGTGACATATTTACAGTAGGTTTTGAGGCAGACTTGAGCAAGACATGTACAAATAACAAACAAACCAATAACACACCATGGCAACAGTCAAACACTAATTGACAAATCAATGTGGAATTTTAGTTTCAAAGCCACCGAGTCATTATTAGGAGACATTTTTGTATGCAAGGTGTTCATATAAACCCTCATTGTTATTGCTATATATTTCTTCATCTTGCCCAAAGTTTAATAAATAAGCTTACTGGCCACTTTAGTTCACTATGTACCTAACAAAGTGGTACCCAGTGTGGTCTTCTGCTGCCTGCTTCATGTTTTGTAGTTAGAAATGCATTCAGATATGGTCTTCTACAGGTCGAATGCAAAACCTTTCTGTGTATTGAAAATGTCAGATTAATAAAAATATTAAAATGTTAACCTGCTATTCAAATTAGTAAAATTAGAGACTAAAATAAACAAGTAAACAAAATAATGACTGTTACGGACTTTCTAAACAAATGTTGTTCCACTGTTGCTGGCAGTGTCATTTGCATTTTCAAAGTTCCCTGGGGATGTTTTAAGAGAAATAGATAAACAGACCAAATACACATAATAGCAAAACACCGTCACCTGGAGCCACAAGTATTAGGAGTGGGGGAAAAACATTGCAAGTGTTATAGGCAGGTTATAGGCAGATAAACAGCTCAAAAAATGTATATGTATTTTGTTACAACACAAATAAACACTAAAGTCAGTAAATTTTGAGGCATATGTGCTTTATAGCATTTCTTAACATTTGCCTAAAACATTTGCAATGTACTGTATATTCCAATCTCACATGAGACAGACAGGATTATCACGGTATAAGCAGACACAGAGGTACAGACAGATGAAGCCTAAGGGCATGTGCAGTTTTTAATAATGTAGTTCAAACCACATTCATTATTAACTAATTCGCCGGATCCTGACTTAACATGAACCAATGTTAATAGTGCTGGTGTTTGTAAAAGAAATATGCTTCAGCCTATCCTTTTGTGGGCTTGAATTGTAGTAATAATGCTGTGAAATAAATAAAAACTTTGGTTAGTGAACTCACGTGACAACATAAGACCCTGTTTTAGTAACAGTTAAAACTTATAGGATTACTATACCCCCGAGTGTAGCAACTCTGTCTAACACTGTAACCACATGGAGACATAGGGCACAGCATGTCTTGATAATAATCACAGAAATCTTTTAATAGATATCAAGATTAAACCCCTCCTAAACTGGATTATGGACACATTTAGAATGAGGGTGAATTGTGTAAGAGCCAGTATCTCACTCTCGATGAAACATTGGACTACTGCAGATTGGGAGCTGTAGACCACAAATTGTTGTATGCAAGTAGCTGGCAATATTAAATAAAATGAGTCAGATGGGTGTTGAGAAAATCAGCTCTGGTCCTAGCATTTCTCACGACTCCACCTCACAGCTCTGGATGTGACAATGTTTTTATAGTATACCTCATCCAAACCTGTGGTCAATCTCTAATATAAAATAATTTCTGTTTAGAGGGATTGACAGAGGTCTTCCTTCTGAGTGTCTGAGCTACACCTAACACTTTGGAAATAACCTCTCTACCAAAAGGACAAAGAATGTACATGCATGCATTAGATTATTACTGGTAACACGTCTAAGGGACATCACTGCAACATTTTACATCTCTATCATTTCTTCTAGGTTATTAGACTATGCTTTCATCAATGTCGCATGTTCATTTGTAGTCATTTGGTGGAGGAGTAAGCTATAAACTCAATACCTAGATACAAACATAATGGAAAACCTTAAATGGTGCATTCACTGTGGGACAAATGAGTCTGTTGGAGAATTCCCCGTGGGTCCTTGAACACATATTGTGAACGACGTGGTTATAGTTTAAAAGCTTCCCGCTCTTCCACCTCAGTGTCTTGGCAGCAAGGCCTGTTTGTCTCACACTGGGCCTTTGGACGGTGACTGAATGACCCATTTCAACATCAGTCTCCTACATATTTTTCAAAACTAAAAATATGCCATTTTTATGAAGCATGTTCTAACCTCATAGGGTTTTAGGAACAAGGTTTAAGTGGCCCTGGTGGTCTTCAGCTGCTGGAAGTAGTTCAGAGATGGTCTTCTGCAGACCTTGGTTGTAGTTACTTTGCCTTTATTTCACAGTTTTCCCATTCTTTGCTTGTTGGCATCTCCCTCTATTCACTTTAAACCTTAGCAAGTCATCTTCACAATTATTTCTGTTTCTAAGCAAATGAACATTGCTTTTGAATCATATAAAGTGCATAAGAGGACGGTCAAACATTATATAATAAATATTAAATCAAGACCCGTTTCCAGGTATTGCAAATCTGTTTATTCAAAGATTGTCTGATGCAAACATTAGATATAATAACATGCTACTATTATTAAAACTACATTACAAAACTACCAAATTTACTGCTGCTAATTTATGTCTGTATGTTTGGCACCAGGCTACAAAGTGTTTTTGGACGTTTACTGAGATCTTTAGTTTTATAGTGTTTTCTTCAGAGTATAACTCACTGATGCATGACTTAAGGAATGACAATAGAGCAGTTTTTAGTAATTTATGAAGACTGTGGTCAGAGCCACTATGTTGCTTTTGGCGCAGCTTGGTCCATCTGTATTTTCTAAGATTAATATGAAATTGTTACTTTGCTACTTCAGTGTATGCAGCTCTGATGAGCCACCTGACTTCATGTACAGAGCTGTGTATGTCAGCTTTGTAGGCGCTGGTGCATATCATGATGTGTGGGCTGACATCATGTGTGTGGTTTTAAAGGCTGTCTGAAATATGGTGAATGTTGGTGACAGCTCGTGTGAGAGACCTGCTGGGTTTTGAGCAGTCACTCCATAAATCTGAGTGAACTGTGACAAGAGCAAGGGTGGAGAAGAGGCACATTCTTTCTTCTTGATTTCAATTAAAAAACTAAGACACTGAGAGGCACACTGAGAGTGATTACTCGGCATTCCACCTGTTTTCTAGAGCTGTGGTTCCATCTGTGCCAGAACATTTTATCATTACCAAATGTTTACAGTTGTCCCCTCACTGGTCACTTGAGTAGGTAGACCTTGTAGCAGAACGGGGTGTAACTTATAGGTACTTGAGTTGAAATCATTATAAAAGTGGCATGAGAGCATATTTTAAAAAATGTATTATTGAATGGTGTGTGGGAAAAAAACATCTAGAAGTTTTTTAGTGCAGAGTTGTCCATTGTACAAGACCACCTTTTAGTTTGGGGGAAGTTGTAATCATCATTAACATCATGATTTTGACAAGGGTTTAACGAAGCCAAAGAATATCATAAACTGATTTATTCAGGTATGTTCTCACTGTACAGAACTCATGATCATAGTTTCCATATCAGTGCTCCTTTTCTCCCTATCCCCTTGCTAATGTCCTGAAATGTCATTACAGAAGCTTAATGACAATTTAAAACATCTGCATGAAGTGAGAAGCCCTCCACATTCGCAACCACTTAAGTGTTATGTGAGACAGGCCCAAGTAGAAACAGCTGGCGTCTGACACTGAAGCGATGCTATGGAAAATCTCACTCAAGGTACTCATCTCCATCCCTGCACTGAGACACACTTTTATCTTATGTTTAGAAGTGTACTTTTAGTTCAATTAGCTCTCATTTACAACCAAATCTGTTCCAAGTTCAAGTAAAGTTGGTTTCGGAGTATTCTGTTTAAGTCATTGATTGCAGTTGCAGGGTGCGCTCTGAGCTCTTTGTCCCAGGCTGAAGCTGTTTCAATAATGATGTGCTCATCCTTGTTTCCATTGGCTTAAATTTCAACTCCGGATGTCAATTTGGACTTCTGTCTTTTTGACTGAGCGTAACTTGCCCATAGAAACTTCAAAGATATGACTGGTTATTAGTTAATACACACCTGCCATAACAAACAAACAAATCTCTACAGATGGGAATATTGAAGTTTTCAAATGATGCAACACTTCCTCTCTCCTCCACTACATCACTTATACAGTGGATGAAGTTCATGTACAGTGCTGTCTAGGGAAAATGGTGAAACACGATACTGAGAATGATGGGAAGGGAGCGGCCAAGAGGAAGACGAGATTGACATTTTAAAGTGGAAATTGTAGCACTTTATGTTGAGAGACTGGATCCAGCACCTCTGAGATCCAGCCCTTTGAAGAGTGTGAATAAATCCAGAGACTGGCTACTTTTTTAGGTAGAAACCCAATTTTGTATTATTTTAAGTTATTTTTCAAGGAAATATTGACCAGAGTATAAATAACCAGTGAGGAAAAGTAACAGTTGAGTATTTTCTTATTCTTCGATGTCATCATTAACATATAGTAATGTTTGACAGAGACCTCTTTCACCACCTGATCTCTGCATTATGAAGACTTTGGCTCACTTTGAACTTGACTGATGGAGGTTGAGATTACATTTACATTACATTTGGCCCAGCCTCACCTTTCTGTCTGCTGGAGGTGAGTGTTGAAATCTAAATGATTCTTTTAGCTGAAAAGGAGAAGCAGAGTTAAAATGATAAATGCTTGTAATAGTCTGGACTTTTCCAATTAAAAACTAGAAAATGAAAACTAAATCACAACATTTTCTAACCTTGAGAATAATTGCAGCTGAAAAAGCATTATAGTTTATATGTTAGCAATAGCCCTCAAAAAGCAGATTGTTTGTGCCTAATATAAGCTGATGAAAAGGGCTTTGTTTAGACTGGTCTTTAGTCACATATATGAATCGAATCAGGCAGGGGCTGCTGACAAAAGCTTATTTACTTTCTCTGAACGAGCCCAAATTAGAGGAGTACTATTGGGTTTCAGCCATGGTTTTATCAAGTCTCCCACTCCCTGTATTCAAACAGTTGGATGGCTCTTTTTTGTCCCCTCCCTTGTCTGTCAGTGCCTCTGGCCTGGGACGATAGGCTAAATCTGTCACTGTCCCATTAGAGGAATAAACATGCAGAGGACAGAGGAGGACTGTGCTCTGATGAGAGGAGCAGGCCCGCCGCTGGCAGCACTACACTGGAGCTGTCTGGGACTCAGCGACTGCAGGAAGAAAACATTACGTAGGTGCAGCAGACGAGAAAGGTCACTTAAAATGCAACTGAGATGTTAAGCACAGAAAGAATCAGGCACAACCACAAACTACTACATGTGAGCAAAGATTATCTGCCACTGTTTGTTATAATAACACAGCTCTAATGATTCCAGTGTTTATGCAATAAATGGTTTCAAATTTAGTAGCCAGTAGCCACTCCCTTTAATTTTCACTAAAGTTTTATGTGGCTTCATCCTGGAATACATTTAAACTGGTCACTGGTTAGCGTTAGTCTCACAGGTTCATGGTTTTTATTTAGAACCAGTGCTTCAGGACACACGTCTCTATGGTAACGTGTAGCCTAATGCATCACATTTGACTGAGGTTTAAGGGGTTGATCCCGTCTAAAGCCTGTTAATCTAGGTGGCCACAGTAGCTTGGATGTCTGTTTTTATTTAGTCATAGTCGCGTGTCTGGATGCTGTGTCAGGGCGGCTGACTCATGGAATGAAATTTCTGGATCTGAATTGTCCTGAAATATTCGTCAGGTGAAATATAACTCAACTTAATTATTTACTGCAAAATGAGTGAAGTTAGTGTGTGTACTAGTGAGGAGGACCAATCAGCCTTTGCGCAAGAATATTTTGCATTGATGAGAAAACGAGTGTGCAAATGTTACCGTTGACCGCATGGACACACAGTGACCTATTCATAAGGGTCTGCGGTGGCTGGAAACTCCCTTGTCACAGCCAAACACACACAGCAGACACACACAAACACTCATAACTCCAGTAAAACTAAGCACAACTGCCTGTCAATTTTCAGACTAACGAAAATCTGCTATATCCATAAATCGGATGGCCTTTCTTGTCTGACATGTAAAGCTTCATATAATATTACGACTTTCTTTCCTGTTTTTGTATATTTGGCTGTGGCAGATTTATTCCTGGGTGTGGTAGGATTTGCACTTTGCACAAACTGTGAAAGACCAACTCCAGTACTTTTTAAAAAGGCCCAGTTCATGAACCAATAGGACGAAGGAGGTCATCCATCATTGAAAGTGTAGTAAAAATATTCCCGGAACTGCACCTCAGAGAGTGGTTTGATTTGGTCAAAGCAGGGACTCGTAAACTTAAAGAGAGCTGTCCTGGTTTCTCTAGTTCAGAATTGTATAAGATTTAGGATCCCAAGTCAACAATGAAAACAACAATGATTCAGTGAAAGAAATACACTGATAATAGTTCTAAGTGGTACTGTGCACCAAAGAACAATCATATAACCATTATGCAATATAATCATTATAATCAATGTGTTATTAACACAGTCATCTGGGAATTGTTTGGATTGGTTTTGCCCTTGAAATGGATTACAAGTCTGGCTGTTTAGGACAGTGATTCAAATCTGCTCTGATAGTTGAGCTCAGTTTATCCCTGATCATTTTACTGTTTACAGAATCAAATTATTTTTCTAAATGATTTTACTCCGACCTTTTGACACATGCATTTTAAAGTCTGTATCCCCAATTTATTGAGAACAATGATAATTCCTTTACTTTATAAACCACACTACTTTTGAGCCCATTATTCATACACTCGGCAAGCAACCACCAAACGCATTGACTTGGCAAATTACACAACTGTATGAAATGAGGATAGTTGAACCACCAACTCATAAATGTCATGTTAATTAAAATTATTTTAACTTAATTTAAGTAAAACTATATTTAACCTCCCGGTGACCCACTTTTGGCTCACAACAAATTATGGTTCAGGGTCTGTTTCTAATAATTCTAGCTTCTGGGCTAAAACGGTATACCTTGAGAATGTTGAGATCGAAATATAATTTTGTAACCCCTTGATGTGAGAGAGTAAAGAAGAGGAGAGGATACAGACTGAAGAGGAGGAAATTGGAACAGTGTGTGACCACAGAACAGCCACTTTAATATACCCCTCTAAAGAGGAAGGGGAACGCCAAAAAACAAGCTTTCGGCTGTACCTCTTTCACAGGCGACCTAGATGGCATCTGGAGCAGGACATGAGACATTCTCACATGGGACGTACACTTTCAGCTCTCATCCTCCCAATTATCCTTCTTCTTAACCAGTCTGGCAGCTGTCCTTGTTATCTAATCCATAAGCCCCTTTTAGGAATTTGAGGAATTCTTGTGGCTCTCTCCAAAAATCACATTGTTGTAGCTAACTTGACGCAAGCAGAAACAGACTTTGAGGAAAAGAATACCAAGATGTTTGAGCTATGTGCAGACTGTAAAACAATACTAGAGTGACTGACAGACATAAATATTTGACCACTTGGTGGGATCTGAGCCATAAACTCGCCAGCAATTTGTGGCTGAAGGTTTGTAGAGGACTCTAGGAGTCATATCAACTTGTGAATCTAACATAATCACAAGATCACAGATTACAGATGCAATGTCACACTCACAAAACACCCACACAAACTCTTTCAACTCTCTGCTTTGAAATTTAAAAACTCGCAACAGCAAGAATTTATTAACCAAATTCTCACCATCTGGATCCAGGACTATTGACCTAAGATCATTGCCTAATTAGCAACTATCTACTAAACTGATGAACAGACAGTAATATGTGAGCAGCTTATTATTGATAAAAAGTGGTATAACAAGACTGGATGTAGACGTTTTAAATGTGTGCAATAGCCGTCAATGACAGGCATATGAGAATATTGTATCCACATGGTGTTCCTGGATCTGTGTGTGTGTCCTTTACCAGAAACTATATTAACAACAAGATGTCTAACAAGATGATTGTATGATTATTACTGTCCAAACTAAAAAGAGAGAGGATTTAAATTAAAGTAAGGGCAGCAGCGGTCAGGAGGAAAATTGCTTGAAGAAAGCAGGGAGGAGCACTGGCCCGACATGAAGGGCTTCTGAAGATTTCTACATGTTTTAGGGATTTTTGGTTCTTTACAGAAAGCAATGGCCTTTAATATGACACACCAGGATAAGAAAAACAAACTACCAACTGTTGCCACCAGAATAACATAACTTTAGTCTGGCTTTAAATTCTTCTTCTTCATTGGGTAAAACCAAGGAATAATTAATTCCTGGGATCTGTGGTTCTTGCAAAAGAACAAATCTCAAGATAAGGACCACCACAGAAGATTTCACCTAAAAAACAAAGCCTCATTTCATTTAGAGGGCCTCTTTACACACCAATTGACTCTATAAAAGACTTCAGTTCACCATCGCGCTGCTACAAAATCTGCCTCAGAACTCTGTAAACACCAAGCACATTCCCTCGAAAATCAAAAGTATTTATCTACTATCGCCAACTAAAAAAAGTTATGTGGGATGTCTTTCAGGTAATTCTGCCTGTTACATACAGTATCTTAATTTTAATGTTACATTTGGTCCATAATCCATTATTATATTTTCTGTGTAAATGTCTCGGGATTACTGAATTCTTGTAAACTGTTACCTCATCAGTGACTTGGTTCTTGCACAAAGGTTTTTTAGTTTCAAAACAAAAAGACTATAAAAGAGCATTGCTGACCATTTGAACCTCCATCCACATGCAAGCCCTGCCTCCAGATGTTCATTGATAAACTATGGTCCCTTTTTTGGCCCGAGCGCTCACATGGAACCACAATACTCAAGCCATCTGAATGGGAGCATGACAGAGTGGCCTTTTCCCCAAAACCTCACCGCTCTTTCAACCTCCTCAAGGTTTAGAGTAAGACTTAGGCGCTCAGCTCATAATATGGTCACTGGTTAGCCACTAGCGACCGCACTTCCCTCTCTGATGTTCCCTTCAGAGGCTTGGTGCATCTGGCTAATGGTGGGGCACAAAATGCTCAGAGGGAGTTTGTCGTGTGGCAGGTTGTGATGGACGCATGTTACAAAAAGCCGGGAATGCCCCCACTGGATCTCTTTAATCTTTTGTAATAAAGTTGTCAGTGAAAAATAGGAGCAATCTTGATACATTTTACAGAAAGCAATGAGAATATGTAATGTTTTGTTTTTTGTTTGTTTGTTTTTTTGGCTAGAACAAGACCCCCACCATGGCCTTTGTTCTCTTGCCCCTACCTCGCAATGGTAAAGATATGATGCCTAGACATGGTCTCAATTGTCCAGAAACATTGATCCAGACTAAAAAGTTATCAATTGTTTTCATTACTGACCCCTTGTGGATGAAGTATCTATCTCTGGCCCTGTCTTGCAATGGTTGAGAATTGTAGATTCATATTAACCCTTTGTGTAGTGTGCCTTATCCTCAGCATTAAGATATAAAGTTAGATGTTAATTCTGAAACACTGAAGTTTGTACAGTAACATCTGGGAAACAGAGAGCATCAGGGACATGGTTAACAGTGCAGTGTGAAAATGTGAAGCCACAGTGAGAGTTTGTGATTCATTCCAACCCTCGGCTCAGTCATCCACCAGGAATATCCGTCTGGTTTTAGTTCACACAACCTAAAAAAACTGACAGTGACAGAAATGAGTCTATTTTGGTGAATCATTTCCATTGATCACTTTATATTTGTGCTTTTACATGTTACAAAACCACACCCAATGTACCCAGTTTTTGAGTTGTATGGCTACTCCCTTTTTCTTACATAGTGATGTGTACATTAACATTATTAAAACACATTCTCTAGTCTATTTTAATCAGGTTTGACAAGTCATACAATAATTTTGTTACATGGTGACTATACACGGTGACCAACTGTATAATAAAGACTTTCATGGGCAACTTTACATTGCTCTTTTTTATCAAGAACTTAGTTTACTCAAATTTCAAACTAAATCAGCATTCTTATTATAATTTGTCGAAATAGTGATAAATACCAACATTTTTCTCACACTCTGGAGTCTCCATATTAGCCCTAAGCAACTCTGCTATCATGTCTGCTGGTGTAATGATACCGGCATAGCTTACGATTTACTTAACCCTGACACATAAATGCTCTCTACCACCCATTGCTGGGCCCACACACAACTTCATGACCATGTCTGCGATTCTGGCCAGGTCTGCAATGTCTTCCCAGCACTGCTTACACCAGCAGCCACTCCAGTGTGAATCCGCAAGGGAACACTCATTTATGTTTCCCTACGTCTTTTTCAATGTGGAAATAAATAGTTTCCGACCAGACAGGGATCACAAAACTGTTTTGCGAGGCATCACCAGAGCGTTGCTGATTATGGCTTCCCAGACATGGCACTTACACAGGAGCAACAATCAAATAGAAATGTTTATACCATCATATGCACTTCCACTCAATGGCTTAATCTAGGATCCCTTGAATAAATCATTTTCCCGTCTCAAATCTGATGGCACAGCACTTATGGGTATGGCATAAAAAAGAATGGTCACTTAACATGTTGCCAAAACCAGATGATGACAAATGCAAACAACAGTCTTATTAACCACATACTGTACATTCAGAGTACACTAAAATGTAATTTCCCATCAGCACTTTGGTCGGGGCTCAGCGAGATGACAGATGGATTACAAAATTGGATCACACGGATTCGCCGCAATTTTAATGATGAGTGTAGGGGAAAATCTAATTTGTTCATGCATTTCAAACATTTAAAGGATAACTGAAGAGGGCTATGAATTTAATTATAAATAAGTTGATGGGTAATGATTGCGTCAACGTTAATTCTGCGTTATTTTCAGTAACATTATAATCAGAATAAAAAGTAGAAAGCCCCTCTGTGCACTCCAACTTGCAACTAGGACTACACTGTCGTCAACGGCAACAAGGTGTATACCAGCGAAACGGCCCCTGCGTTTTTATTTTGTTATTGAGCAATTAACAGGCCCCGTCCCAAAACATTTTTTTTATCTCATGTAGGCTAAAGGGTGTTTTTGGTAAAATGTGCACATTTCCCTAAAACTACTGTTAATAATGTATTTCTCAGTCAGTCTATAAGGGGCCCTATTGCGTTAACTGCCATCATATTAGTCAGGTTTGGACTGAACCGGGCAAAAAAAGAGAGTCAAATATACCTGACTTTGTCATTTCAATCCAATATGGTTGACTTCCTGTTTGTTGTAGGGTGGGGCCATAACAATATTTTAGGTTGGGCATCAAGTTTCATTGCTCTCTGCCAAAGTAAGTGTGTCCGTACTGAGAAGAACACTGAAGCATGTATCTGCAAAAGAAAAACTGTCTGAAGAGGAGGGAATGGAGAAAGGAATAAAATTGGAGTTGTTCTTGGTGGATAGTTTTTTATATTTAGAGATGCTAATCGCAGCTAGCATTTATGCTAATTGAGCCCTAATAGTTACACTAGCGATACAGTTGGGATTGAAGTAGTCTTTATTACATTTAAGACTGCTTTATTGTTCAGTGTGGCATTGACAGACGCCAGTTTCTGAATCGTTGCAAACATCTGTAATTCCTTTAATGTGCCCCAGGGCATTAATTATTTAATTCATTACTATTCATCGTAGAAGTACCAAACTCAATGTAGTTCAGTGTTGTCATGATAGGTAAAAAGATCCAGCAAATATTTTTTGCGTTTTTGCGTTCACAGCTTCAGGCAATTAATAATTAGTATTCAGCAAAGAAGTACCAATATCAACACATCTGCGGATGGAGACGGTTCTATAATATTGTCAAAACACCTGTTTACCACCAGTGATACATGTACCACAGTCCCAAGAAACACTGACATAATATAATTAGTGTCATCCATAAACATTAGATAATCCAGAGAATCTTTAAGAATGAGCTGTAGAAGCTTATCAATGTTAGCCCTATATCTTCCACTTTGTTCAACTCCCAACTCCGCTACTCATTCAAAACATCAACATGATCTTATTTTTTAATATTTTGCAGCAGAATACCTTAATAGCATGATAAAACAGAAGTTAAACTCCCATATTTTAATCGCTGCCCCATAATGTTCCTGCTTATTCCCTCTGATACTTTCATGTGGCCGCAGTCACTCTTCCAAGTGGGCTGAGCGGCTTGAGCCCTTAGCCACACTGGCCATCAGAGGACCACTGTTGCGGTCAGAGAGGGAGACCTTCAAGTGAAACCTCCTGCTGATGGTGCACCAGGCAAAACTTCCTCCCCCCAAAATCCTCCTCTTCATCACCCCTGTTAAACAAATAGTGACTGGTGTGGTGAGGACCCAAAGGAATGCATACAGCAATATTTAGTTATTCTTGGTCTCCCAACAATGCATTTTTTCCATAATGTCATCTTTAGATCTAGATCTGCATATCAGATTAACAGCTGTTATTTTTGTGTGATTTCATCCTCTTTCCCATTTTTGTGGCATTTCCATCAGCGTACCTATCAATTTTTTGTTCCTTTAAGGATTCAAGGGTTTCCTCTGTGCCATTTCCAGTCAGTCAGACCCCAGCTCAGACAAATATAGCTCTTTTACTGGCAGCCAACCCATCAGTGGATTCACCTCCTTCAAACTGTATGTATCTTTGGGTGTGAGTTAGTGCGTCTTCACATTGCACTGGTTCATAGCTGTATATAAATTATCCTGGACAAGTAGTACACAATCCTAACTAAAAGAGAAACTGGGAGAATTTACCCGTATAGATGACGTTGTTTAAAAAGCCTAAATATGTACACACCGTGTAACTTATTGAACTGGGGCGGCAGTGGTGCAGTGGGGTAGGCGCTCGCCCCTCGACCAGAGGGTTGGTGGTTCGAGCCCCCGTCCGAGCGCATACTGTCGTTGTGTCCCTGGGCAAGACACTTAACCCA
>JAVQKC010137006.1:0-10188 GCA_036025475.1 Philypnodon macrostomus
CGTATGGGGCAGACATACGGGGCAGACGTACGGGGCAGACGTACGGGGCAGACGTATGGGGTCGTTTTCGCCGATATACACTTTGCTGTCGGGACGACAGCACAGGCCTTGTTTGAATATGTGTTTTTAAAAAGACCCCAGGAAGACGAGATGGCCCTAGGTTTCAGTTAACGGGGATCCAAATACGAGATATATCTAACTTTAATGACGGCACAACGCATTCTCATTTTAGCTACACATGTTTCATATTAACTGGTCACATGTAATTTGAATATGGATGCTGGTTTTTCTCTGCAGCGGGATATGCGTTGGATTACAGCACCAACTCGATCATGTCTTTTGCCACAGTCTTCGCGATCATGTTCACGAGCTGCACAGGCATCATGGCTGGAGCCAACATGTCAGGTCAGTGCTACTCCAAAAATACAAAATTATTTTTATTATTTATTAACTTATCATAGATTTTTTTCCTTCATTTTGTATATTTTGACCAGTTTTGAACTCTGTTGTACTGGAATGTAGTAAATCGTCCCCTCATTATAAGGGTCTATCTGCGTTCTGACTACTCTGAGTAAATCCACTTTAAAAAGTCAAGTCAAGTCTTGATATTACAGATAGAACTTTATATTTTTACATATTAAAAGCTAAAACACATGCTATTATAACTATTATGTGTCCAAATATAGAAATATGTATGTCAAAAATGTCAGATAGAACCATACATTTCTAAGGGGACGAAATGTATTGGAGTAGTAATTGTAAAATACTACTGTATTTCCTCCATATTTATATACACTTTCATTTGTTTACTAAGGAGAGCTGAAGACTCCGAGTGTGTCCATTCCCAAAGGCACTATTGTGGCCGTCATCTACACTTTCACAGTCTATGTTCTACTCTTTCTAATGGTTGCTGCCACTTGTGACAGGTATAACATGATTAAAATACAAACTAATTATATGTGAATTAAATAAAGGCGCGTTAATCTTTTAAACTCTGTTGCAGGACTTTGTTGATTCAAGATTATGGATTCCTACAGAAGATAAACCTGTGGCCTCCATTTGTAACCATTGGCATATACTGTGCTTCTCTGTCGGCTGCCATGTGTTCTATGATTGGAGCATCCCGTATCCTCCATGCACTCGCTGTTGACCATCTCTTTGGTAAGACATTTACTTTTCAGTCTTTGCAGTAGTTTAGGCCAATTGTAATGATTTGGTGTAAATATATAGATTTATTTATACTGCAAGATATTCATGTTTTATATTTTTGATAGTTAGTATTTTAAGAATGAACTAGATTGTGTTATTTAAATTATATAGTTGGTAGTAAAGCCCAACCAGGGACAGGAGTCGAGAATTAGCTTTAGCTATAAACTCTATATGCAGAACATCAGTTGCAACCTCTGTATTGGACTATGTTTATTTGCATTGTATGTTGTATATTGCACAAGAAGATGATTTCATGTATTGTCTTTGCTTTAGGTTTACCATTAGTCCCAGCTACTGTTGTGTCAAGCTCAGGAAACCCATGGGTGGCAGTGTTGTATACCTGGGCACTGGCACAGGTTTGTGAAGGCTCTTTTTTTTCATCAATGTTTCTACCTTTTGTCCTGAACTGATTTGATTTGCTTGTTTGCAGAGTGTGGTGTTTGCGGGTCAACTCAATGCAGTTGCCAGTTTGGTGACTGTTTTTTACTTGTTGGCATTTGCAGCAGTAGACCTGGCTTGTTTGGCTCTTGAGTGGGCATCAGCACCAAATTTCAGGTAATACGAAAATAATTATATTATTAACAAGCATCATGGTATATGGAAATTTCAGATAACATAAGAAAAAACAGTATCGCCCAGCCCTATGAAAAGGCTATTTCAAACTAGCCTACTACTAGTACTATTGCTACTACTTTCATTTTTGGTTCTTCTTTTGCACATTCTTATTAAAAGTAACTGTAGCATCCAACTATAAATACAGCCTGTATTTTGTCTTTATTTTTTCTTCCAGACCCACATTTCAGTACTTCTCGTGGCACACTTGTCTGCTGGGCATCCTGAGCTGCCTCGTCATGATGTTTGTGATAAACCCGGTGTACTCTTCAGGCAGCATCGTCCTTCTGTTGATTCTGCTGCTATTCCTCCACTACAGATCCCCCACCAGCAGCTGGGGCTACATCAGCCAGGCACTCATCTTCCACCAGGTACTGTCAGAGGGGTTTTATTAAAGTATTAGTTAAGTCACAAAACCAAGCCGTGCTCAATTTGGATACAGTCTGTCAGACTCAAACCTGTCCATTCCAATATATTATTTCTGTTTTTAGTTCAACAACATGAACAGTGAATGAATAACGTCTTTGAGTCTATATAAAACCGATGCATTAATATCATCATTATTATCCCAGTTTGTTGTATGGGGCTACATGAAGCCATAATGTTATGCCTGATTTATATATGTTTTACCATTCTGTGTCAAGGTTCGAAAGTACCTGCTGATGCTTGATGTGAGGAAAGACCATGTGAAGTTTTGGAGGCCCCAGGTGCTTCTGATGGTGGCTAACCCCCGGTCGTCCTGTCAGCTCATCCTCTTTGTGAATCAGCTCAAAAAAGGAGGGCTGTATGTGCTGGGGCATGTGCAGCTGGGAGATCTGGGTAATAAACTGACTCTGGACATCTGCAGCTAACTGTATTACTACTGCAGATTTCACTCACTCCCTGACTCACAGTTTGCCTCTCTGCCCCCTGGTGGCCAAGCTAATTAAATCTTTTTTCTATGAGTGACTGCTGCTCAGCTTCTGCCTCTTAAGAAAGACTCACATGTTATTCTTTACATGATTTTTGTTTCAGACACCCTGCCCTCAGATCCGGTGCAGCAGCAGTACAACTTCTGGCTGAGTCTCGTGGATAAACTAGGAGTCAAAGCCTTTGTGGATCTGACTCTGTCTCACACTGTCAGACAGGGAACACAGCATCTAATGAGGATCACAGGCCTCGGTAAGAACCACTCACCAACCAATTCACGTGTGTCTTAATAAACATACAGCCTTATTTCTATAGCTCACCTGTTTTTTGTAAAAAGCAGAATGAACATTGTTGATTGCATGAAGACTTGAAACTTCACAGTGCATACCTCCAAGCATGCTCCGGTTCCAAAAGCAAATATCCTATTCTATTCATTCTCCAAATTGCAAAAAAAAAAAATCAATAATGTGTCATGGTCAATAGTTATCCCAAGCCCTTTCAACAGAAAACAGAGAAATGGGCAAGCTTGGTGGAGGTCATTGTTGAGCTCCATGGTAATCAGTGTTTATTGTGTATTGACTAATATATGGTTTTCCTCTACCAGGTGGTATGAAGCCCAACACTCTGATCCTTGGTTTCTATGACAGCTGTATCCCTGAGGACTTCTTCCTCCAGGACTCGGCCTTCTGCAGCGCCTCGTTTGAACAGGGCAGTGGTGAAGTGTACAACTTTGGGGTGGACCTACCCTCTTTGCAGGCACACTTCCCTCCTGTCCGGCATGTGGAGAGCCCCCGCTGGCTATCCCCCGAAGAATATGTTGGGATCATTTCGGACGCCTTAAAAATGAACAAGAATATTTGCTTGGGACGCTACTTTTTCCAGCTGGAGGGGGAAGAGATGGACAGTAAAGTAGATGGCGTGAACCGCACCATAGATGTCTGGCCACTCAACTTGCTTCAAACCAATAGCTGTGACTATGAAGACGTGTGCAGCCTTTTTATACTGCAAATGGCCTGTGTTCTCAATATGTCCAGCAAGTGGCGCCATGCACGAATGAGGATCTTTCTAAATGTAGAGACCAAATCTGGAAGTCAGGCCTGGGTGGTGAATGAAGAGACATTTCGGGAGTTGCTAAAGAAGTTGAGGATAAGGGCTTCAATAAAGATTGTGCCGTGGGACCATGCCACGTCTCAAGGGGAGCAGATGGAGCCTCTTTCTGAAGACTTCCTAAATGCAGTGAATTGTTTGTTGATGGAGCACAGTTCACAGGCAGCGGTACGATTCCTGTATCTACCCCGGCCCCCCGCTCACCACGGTCAGGCCCAGCAGTACTTAGGGCAGTTGGAGGCAGTCACCAATGGTTTAGGACCAACGCTTTTGATTCATGGCATTACCCCAGTTACATACACCGATTTATGAGGACGAAGTTACATTGAATAATATTCAAGCTCACTGTATACACCTCAACCTCACATTTAAGGTGCATCCGTTACTGTCTTGTGACTGAATACAATTATATTATGTTTGTTTCTTTGTATACTTGAACATCACTGGTTTTATGGCCAAACTATTAAGTTATGTATTTTGTTGTATGGTTAATTAATTTATGAACATATATAAGGCACATGAAGACATTCAAGGAGTGGGTTTAGTGTTCTGTACATATTATATTGACTTCTGTTACTGTGTTGCTGGCTAGAACTTAATGTCTTTTAATTTAATTTAAGTATGTTTTGCATTAAATGTGTATTTCTGAACTTTGACAATATAAATATGGTTTTACATGTTAGTTTCCCCAAAGCACTTTCACTTTAAAGCCTCCTGATACTGCGAAAATTCTCTCCTGTAGGGTCTATGGACAATAGAGGTGGCTGTATTGTGCCACTAAGAAGATATTTTTAACTAACATAAATTGTATATGTAGTTTTGAATTTAGTGGATTAAAACTGTAAAATACACCCCAAACATGTACTATTAAAATATATTTATCATTTAAATAAGTTACAATAAGTCACTCCTTCTCCAAAAGCTTCTCCCTTTCATTTTCACATGAGCTCGCGTCAGACATGTCTCTGAGCAGTTTTATGAGAAAAGAAGACATCCGAAACCAGCCTGGCAACAAGACCGTCAGAGCCACACTCTATGAAGACAGAAAAACATACAATACTGTTACTAACAATGATACTAAAACCCAAGCTAATAAAGCTACTAATAGGTGTAAACCATAAACTAATATTACCTGGAGTGCATGGGATAGACAGCCACTGGTGTATGTTGAATGTCCCACAGTGTTCAAGGCATCGTAGACGAATCCTTCAGCACTTTTTACAAAACAGTTCACTGGTTTGTTATGAGTCATGTTAGTGGAGACCATAAAGGGGGCTACACACTGTAATGGGAGCAAAAGACTTTTCAATCTGCATATATTTAATAAAAGCATAAACGTACATACAGTATAATATGTTTCTTGTGTCTTCCTGGATACAGTAAGCCTCTTAAAGGGGAACTATGCAACTTTTTTACTTTAACTAAGCTTCAGAGTTAGTGTGATCCTAAATGAGTTGTTGTGGGATGAATGAAGCTTCCTTGCAAGGATGAATGTCCCTGGAAGTCTCGGGTCAAGTCACAGGTCTCTCCAAAACCACAAACAGCTTGGAGAGAGCTCCAAGACATAAAAAGATGCAAAACTGATGCTGACCTGGTGTTTTTGTGTTGAACATGATCGTCTAAAGTCTATATATAAAGTCAATATTCTTTATGGGTTTCTTTTTTCTGTGGACTGTGCTATTCTCTGAAACTGTAGGGGGCGCTCTGTGAAAGAGAAATGTGACCAAACCAGGGAAAAGTTGCATCATTTTCCTTTAAGTGGTCATTTAAGGGAACTACCTCACCTGAACAGTGATGCCTTTGGACTTGTATTCCGCATGAAGACACTGAGAAAAATATGTGACAAAAATCTGGAAAAAGACACAAAAAAATATCAGAATCAGTGAAGCATAATATAACTTTTGCAAAAATCTAACATACCTTTGTTGCAGAATAAAGAGTAAGTAGAGGCTGTGGGCGGACTCCAATTTCAGACGAGAGATTAATAATCAAGCCCTTTCCTCTAAAAAAGAGAAAAAACATGTATGAGCATTTCTATATTTCACATTAGATATTTATTTATTATTCTATGTTTCAAATGATACCTTTTAACCATCTGTGGCAGAACAATCCTACTCATCTGCAAACAGCAAGAAAAATACAGTCAGACCTGTATTAATACAACAATAAAGGCTTATACCTCAATATTTTACCTGAGGCACTGAGAGAACATTACAATTCACAATGTTAGTGATTTTCTCGTGAGCTGCGGGTGTCTCCAAGAAAAAGGCGAAATGGTCCGAAAAGGTTATTCCTACATTATTAACTATGGAGGTCACAAACACACAATTATTCATTTAACTTCAGAAAACACACTTCTATCATCTTCTATTATATCTATTTTTAGACAAAGATGTTGGAAATACCCAGAATTCCTATCTCCAGATCTTGTAGCTCCTGTGCGATCTTAGGGTAGATGCAGTGACCATCTGTGAAGTCCACCTGGATACAACGTGTCTTGCATCCATGAAGTTCCTCTAAAAATACAACAATTAATTACGCTCAATAACAGAAGAAAGAACACATTATAGACTATCTTACCGATCTCTTTGGCAACATGCTGAAGTTTATCATCAGATCTGCTCACCAGTACAAGATTCAGACCTCTGCGTGCCAGCTGCAAAGGGACATGTGGACAGACTGGTTTGGTCACAGCATTTTCATTCAGTGTTAAATGATTTACAAATAAATGAGATTACTTCTTACCTCTGTGGTATACGCTTTACCGATCCCAGAGGTGGCACCAGTGACCACTATATGGGCAATACAAAACCAGAATAAAAATACAACTACAGATTCTTTCTAATGATACTTAATAATCACATCTTGTTTCCAAAAGCTTGTATTAAAGTATAATATAACATACCAGCCCATTGTCCATAATGCCTTAAATCCACTCTCCAAACCTCAGATAGAAAGTACTGTCTGAAGCCACACCAACATCTCCAGAGCAGTTTGAGCAGGTGGAATACAACAATGAAGCCTATAACTATGGGCAAACTATCAAAGAGCAGCATCTTACACAAACTGGTTTACAAAATTAATCTAGGCATTAACTTCACCTGAAGTGTTTTAAATGGCCTGTATTACAAAGGGCTCCTCCCATGTTGTCCCGCCTCTACATGACACCAACCCGTCAAAGTCAAAATCATGCATCTAAATCAAAGTGATAATATTTCTCTATTACATTTTTGTAAATAAACGGTCTGTTAAGCCAAGCAGTGTGTGATTGCCACGTTCATGCTCAAAATTCAATATGGAATTATTGAAGGATTCAGGTATTGGCAGTGTTGGGAAGAATACTATTAGAATGTTTTTAGTTACAAATACTGAATATATGCTTGTACCGTAACTGTATATAGTTACTACTGTATAGTGTATGCAGTATAGGCTTAAACGGTTGTATGTTTATTGCACAGCCGGTTTTGCCCTGATTAGAAGAGGGAAAAAAAGCTCTGTGCCAAACACACACACACACACACAGTGGCACGTCTGATTACGCATGTGAACGTCAGATGACACCTGACACGCCACTTTGTTTTATGGAATTTCATATTCATATCTTTAGTATTTCATTTTATAAGCCTACAAAATGAGAGAAATAGCCCCGGACAGTGGGAAAAGAGACTTCATTAAGCCTGTCAAAAGTTATTTTACTAACATCGTGAATACAAAATACATTTTAGGGGCGTGTATTCAGACTAAAGTATCTTTTGTAAAAGCACTGTTTTTTCGTAACCAAGAATATTGCACATGTATTATAGTATTACAAAATAACCTGTCTTCATTGTGTAGTAATCTAATCACCAAACAAAAGTGAAATAAAAACAGTTGATAATCTTTTGATTTCAGAGACAGTGTGTCACGTTTTCATTTGAGCAGAAACAGTCCACTCAGCATGTCTGTCTGTGGTCTGTACACGGAAAAGCCTTGAATGTCATTGATAACATGTCTTGGAATCCATTCACTGATTAAACGTTATTTTATTGAGGTTTGTGCCTGATATCAATAAAGATGCAATAGAGACAGATGAGCCGATGAGACCGGCTGAGGTTCAATAATGTTCAGAGCCATAAGAGGGAGCTGCTGTCCCCGACACAACACAGCTGTACAGTATAACGAGCTGAGTGTGACACTGAGGCACACTTCTGGGATACATGTTTGTATGATTTATCCTTGATCAAATAAAACATAAAAAAACTAATTAATTACATTTGATGTGAGGCTTCTCTGGGAACTACAAGCAGCAGTTGTCATATTATATTACATGGATGGTACTGGAATCCTTTGAAGATTTGCCACAATCAAGAAAAGAACAGATAAAAAGCAACAGTACATAAAGTTACAATAAAGTTATCACTTCATAATACAGTATCACTGAACAAGAGCCAGGCATGTGTCAGAACATCACGCTGTTTACATCAAAATCTGTGAAGTTTATTTCACTTTCAATCGTTATAAGAAACTATTTATATAGAACAGCAACAGAGCAATAATAGAGCCTTGTAGGACCCCACTATGTGGGGTCCTACAAGGCTCTATTATTGCGCATTTAACAAGTAAGTTCAGTAAATCTTACAATGTACAAAAACACATCTCCCGTGTGTCTAAAAACAGACATGTTTAAGCCCTTGCTTCTTTTCTGGGAACACACCTGTTTCCAAACTCTGTGAAGCTGTCTGTGTTCCAGTGATGTCATTGTCACAGACGTAGTTTGATATCAGCTGATCATTAATCCAAGGGTCACAGAGGAGGCAAACGTCTAAGCTCTTTACGGAGTTTGATTAATCGACTGCGACAAACCAATTCTGGAGAAAGTGGACGATTCCAGGAGCACACACAAAATCACACCAAAGCATGTGATGAGATCATCCTAAATATACATTTCATTTGTTTTTAAAACCCTAAAATGTTACCTGTAACATAGGTAAAGTATACTTGTATACTGTATTGTCTCCATAGTAATTCTGTGTATTTGACCCATTCTTTCAAGGCGACTCAGACAACTCAGGAGCAGTGGGTGACCACTGAGCCACACTTGAAGATTGTTCTACAGCTCTTGAGCCAGGATCCAGGTAGGAGCGCCTAGCTAGAGGATTTGCCTATCACAGCCCCACTTAGCCAGTATGCTGCCAAGTACTAGCTGCCCCAAACTCAAGGTAGAAGTCTGTTGGTATAGGACTAATTATACAGGGTGAACAGGGTGATGTAATAATAGCCTATAATAACCCATTTAAACAATTACATAATACATCATAACTATCATCATAACATGATACTACACAAAAAAGAGCCTATAGCTGCAGCGGTGGTGAGGTGGTGCTGACCTTGTGTAGCAGTGATCTCTGTCCTGTCACTAAGAGGCTTGCAGCAGCAGATCAGTTTAGCACAACCTCACAACTAATCTGATTACTTCAACAAAGTGGCTATCAAGACCAGAGCAAACGTATCCTACTCATATCACTTATAGCCTACTAAACACCTTTAATTATTGAAATATAATATTGTAAGTAGCATTTTCAAATCCTCTGCTACTTCAGCACCGAGATATTAACTAAGTTATTATAACTATTACTCAAGCAGATTGACTGGGTTAATCCAGCTGTAGTACAGCAGTAACCCATATCACCAGGTCAAAGGAGAAAAGAAAACACACAGTAGCTTACCTCAAGATATTTTAGACCCTGGCTCCAGCTCATAAACAAATGTTGTAATGTGATGAAAATACAGCAGTTCAATTGAAGACACCAGTGTATTTGAGGTTGGCAGAGGTTGGCAGAGGCTGTTTATCCATGTGGACCAATAGACTGATCTGGGTGTATCTGGGTATATGTGGGTGTATGTGAAGGGATGTGAGTGCATGAGTTGAGGTCTTGTTAGGATTTGTGCAGCTGCGGAGGGTTACATGAGGCAACAGACGCATGCACCTTTAACACAACGTATTAAGGGCAGTTTCAGCATTTACCAACGGATCTGAAGAGACGTTATTTTTACAGTTTGAACTAGGCCTACGCTGTTGTCCCCGATAGCAAGGTGTATATATCGCCAAACACCCCCACCCCCCTACCTTAATCAGACATTGTGTGATTTCTAAGGGTTTTAATATCGTTAACGAGCAATTAAGAGGCTTGTTGTAGGGTGAGGTCATAATAATATTTTATGTTGGGTACACTGTGGAGAATCACTGTACCATGTTTCATTGCTCTCTGCCAAAGTAAGTGTGTCCAGGGTCCCATAGGGGTCATAAACATGGGGGGCGCTATAGAGGCATTCTTTATTTGACCTCTGTAATGTGCCTATGTACATTAAGTA
>JAVQKC010137035.1:0-14008 GCA_036025475.1 Philypnodon macrostomus
TGATCCGGCAATTCGTTTTTGAGTTATCGCGTTCACAGCTAGGATCTGCGGACGCGGACGCGCACCGACGTGATTCCATAATATCGGCGACACGCTGTTTTCGCCGATATAATTAAGATATAGCTGGGAAATAGACTGTTTTATACCAAATATGTTTTTTTTCCTTGTGGTTTGAATTTTCCATATACCATGAAAAAATAATGCATTTTTAGGTTTTATACAAGTTCTCTCAAGTTGTGTCGGTGTTTTGCTTGGGAGTTTTTGAATATTTGATTGTATATGGAGTGTTTAAACACACTAAAATGATGAAGAAAAACACAATTTACCGTGATCATTTTGTCATATCGCTCAGCCCTGAGGTAACCGATAGTTTTGTGACGGTGCAGAAAGTGTTACGTAAAAAACAAAACAATTCAGACCATGTCATAGTCACACACACCCATTTTCTCTTTTTATTGAGTGATAAATAATTTCCTGTGATCGTAGGCTTTATGTGTAGACATCCGATCAAGGCAAGAGACAAAATTAGAGGGCACACAATGCCACCATTTGAAAATAATAGCAGAAACTAAAACAATGAGGTAAGAAGTTCTCTTTTATACATTTGTGGTGCTTCTAGTTCTGTTGTCTATACTGTTGAATGCACAGTGCTTTCCAATACAGAGATCCTGTCTTTTGTGTCTGTACATTATTAAACAAAACAAGTCATGGCACAACACTCGACCAATCAGGACAGGGCCCTGCAGAGCGTACAGTTTACACCAGACCCAGAACGAAAAACTCAAAGGCTTCTTCATCAGACTTTGAAACTGTTTAAGACACACTTCATAACTCTACAAGCACAGTACTATTGAGTAACAATAATCAATTATTTTAGCTGTTTTAGCAGTTATACAAAACTAACATATTCACAAATAAATATATCAGTAGGTAATCTTTCAGGAAGTCATCGTGATTTTATATTGTTGACATACAAAGTGGTTTTAGTAACATTATATATTTTTCACCTTGGGGCTTTTTGTTAATGAAGTGATTAGCTGCCCCACTCCAGCCACAATACTGTCTGTGCCAGTCCCAAGCCCAGACAAATGGTGAGACTTGTTTAAGAAAAGTCATATGGCAAAGAAATCCAAAATGTTTTACTGTGGCAGCAACTGATATAGCTACACAGAGTGGTTGTCTTAAACATTTCCAAAGCCTTAGAGCAACACATCGAGGCACAGCCCCATGGACCTGACCTGCAGTCCCAGTGCCTTCACCGTGACACAAAACAACACTAACATACTCCTGCTCATACGGTCATGAAAGGGTAAAGGAGAGGACCACCAACTCAACACATGTTACTTTGACTCAATACTGTTTTAATACAAGTTCATCTGACCGGTGTAACCAATGATGTACACCAGTTTATATACTCTCCACTCTCATTGTGGCAGAGGTTAGGTACTACAATGTAATTTACATTCAAATATGATTCTGTATATTCACAGTCTGTGTTAATGAAGGATGATTCGGTGTGACTCTATTCCGTCTACACTAGACTAATACTTTACTGTGGTAACATGTAACATATTGTAACATTAGTCTTGTATAAAGTGGTACTCTCCTTTAGGGTCCTTGGCCTCTTCTGCTGTTTGGGTTCAAAGACAGGTGCCTATGGTGCAGTATCTTTACCTGTATCCCACACACTGCACCTGTCTCTGTCCACAGCACTGCACTGACAGCTGCATCACCCGCCCCACCCGCTACACCCCCAGGGTACAACCCTCATCTTAAATCCAAGTTGGCCCTTAACCCTTCAACCCTCCCTTTGAGGGCTCAGTGAACCTCAGTTGCACTCAATTCAATAAAAAGGCAGGGGGTGAAAGCGCCAACACAAAATGTACAAAACCAAAAAAAACGCACACCGAAATAGCTCAGAGAAACCAAGAATAGCAACAGGAGCGGCTGTGACTGCGCCAAAGTGTGCTCAGGCAACTAAGAGTCAAATCGAGGAGCGGCTGAAGAGGTCCTCAACAAACGTGTGCCAGCATTGTGGCCGAGTTGCCATGACAGCGGCACATTAAGCACCCTTACCAGGAGAACAGAGAGAGACGGCCATATTTTGAATCAACAATGGCAGGGCGCTGCAACAGCCTCAGCTGCCCTCTCTAGATTAGTGTCCTGTAGTGTTTGTTCATTTCTTTTCATAGATACTTTATGGTGTTGCTCTCACACGACAATCGTTTCCTTGTTTCGGGCTTCTGGCCAGAGTTCTTGTTTTCAATGTTGAGTTATTGTTGTGTGTTTGGTAAATTCCTTTAAGTATTCACAGCCCCGTGTTTGAGTCCAGAGGCAGACATGGAGTGGTCCTCAGCCCGGGAGGCAGACTTTTCCTGCAAACAGCAGTCCCACTATGGTGAAAAAAATAGACAGGACAAACAGCACATACGAGGATCCCACCACTGTGTTGTTAGGAAGCTTGTACGGCTGGCCCCCCACTTCATTGATATAGAAACCTATGGGGAAGATGAGCGCCGCCATGCAGAACAAGATCACTGAAAAACAAGAAGGGGAGATCACACAATCGCCATGAAAAATAACAAAGCACAAATATATACACACACATTTCACATCTTTTTGTTGGCTTGAGTTGTGAATGTTTCCTAAAATAGACTATTTGACCCTGGTTTTATGATGGGTAGGTTATGTTCTTGTAAACCCACACACTGTGATTTCTGTAGGCCAGGGGGGAGAGGCTTAAGTAAAATCTTAAATATCATAGAACAGGGTTAGATTTATTTAATTACATTTTTTTTTTGCAATTTCTTATTTTCAAAAATTTCCAGACTACAGCTTATAATTTCCTGCAACATCACACACCGATAGTTGAGGTGAAGAATAAAGTTAAATACAGCAATGATGAGGTTTTGTGTTTCACTATTTTGTGAGGGTCTTCTACACCTTTTTTTATACGTTTACATTCATAACCTTAGACGTCACAGAGGTTCGTTATTGTTATTAACTATGCTTAAGTCCATATTAGTCACAGTGCCCAGAAGCAGCGTTTAACAATTTAGTCACATTTCATGCTCAGTAACCCATCTCATGTGTCGTTAGTAACATACTCATACAAAAGAGAAATATTGCCTTATGACCATATGAGGCGTACGCTCACTGGTAGATATACAATGCTTTGCAGCTATGTGACTGGTTAATTATCTATTTGTGTGAACTAGCAGATGGATTGCTCTACCTATTAAAGAGGCCCGTGACTTTATTATCACAACATTTCTTCTTACAAATTTGATCAAAATATTTTGCCAATTGTTACTTGCCCTGGTGTGGTTACCATTACCATTAAGTGTGGCGTACATCTCAATGTGAAATGCCAAATTATTATAGAGAGCATGTTTTTGTGGCAAATGCCTTTTATTCGCATCTATGGCAATGTGGCACTTCAAGGGGGGTCAAAATACAGTATTTTCCGCACAATAAAGGTGCACTTAAAAGCCTTTAATTTTCTCAAAAACCAACAGTGCGCCTTATAATCCGGAGCGCCTTATATATGGATTAATTCTGGTTGTGCTTACTGACCTCCAAGCGATTTTGTGTCCGTCAAAATGTTACGACTTCGGTAAACTACAAAGCTCCGGGAGTCAGGAGTGTTGTGGAGTAATACATTCCGGTACTATGCTTCACCGTAGTATTAGTAGTGTATTATTATTATTAGTGTTATATATGACCCCAAATTTTTGGAATTTGTGGACGAGGAATATACTGAAAAAGTGACTGTATTGTGTTGTATGTTACGTGTTATAACTGAATACATTTAAGTTATTGTGAATACGCTAACATTTGATTTAGCAGTATCAGACTGTGTTTTTTTTACGCGTTACAAATGAACGAGGTTGAAAGTTATTGTGAATACGCCCATTAACATTTGAACAATGTTGAGAGTTATTGTGAACGAGTTTAATAAAGTTTGACTGACTGACTTGTCTGACTGTTTGGTTTCGCATAATGCGCCTGATGGACCGGTGTGCCTTATATATGAAATTTTTTTGAAAATGCCTTATAATCCAGTGCGCCCTATAGTGTGGAAAATACAGTAATGATTATATTTTGTTTTTAGGCTGCCAAAACATTTGTGGATGGCAAGAAGACTATGGCGGCCAGTGGACTCTATCCGATAAAAATGCATTGCTTGCTGCATGCTGTTGACCTCTTTATCCCTAACTTTTCTGCCTGTTCATTGCTTTAGGTCGGCACAGGGCCATTAAAAAGGTAGGCTGTGATCGCGGAGGGGATGTTGTGAAAGGTCAGCTAAAGTGGAGTCACAAATATGAAGCTCAGCATTTTTCTTGTGAGCAGCAAGTGTTCATGGTTCAGTGCATCTGTTATGAGTATAAACTGATGACATAGCCATTAACAGATCAATCTCAATTAAAATCTTTCTTTAGAAATGACAGGAACTGAAGTGGTTTAGTAACGGTGAACTCATGGGGACAGTTGTTAAAAGGTTAGGGATCCATTTACACTTACTGGCCACTTTATTAGGTACACGTTAGGGGTTTGGTGATCTGCTAATCTGGGAAGATCATTGAATTGCGCTACAGTGCATGAATTTGTGCTCTGCTCTTCACAATCCTTTTTACTGTAACAATTTCATATGAATACAAAGTAAACAAGTATGATGATGAACAATGGATTGTACATTGAATTTGTATCGCAGTAGTCATCTCCGTAAAACAAAATATACAAAGTCAACTACAATCGGGATAAAATCAAAGTTGTAATCTTGGTTTAATAAAATCATGAATGATATATTTTTACTATATCGCCCACCCCTAGAACAGGGCTTTCTGAAGGCAGCATGGTTATTGGTGCCAGAGGAGCAAATTCTAATTTTTACACACAGACATCTCTAGCATTTACAGAAAGGTGAAATATTCAGTAGTTCTCTTCTGTGGGGAAAGTCTTCTGTAGTAAGAGATTAGAGTCCAGAGAGTGTATGTACAGATGTAAAATCATGTATTTAAACTGAGATCAACCAAACAAAGCATTTAACTAAATTTGACCTTTCAGTGAGGCTGAAGCCAATAACCTACACCCCTTCAGCTTTACATAGTTTAAACTTCAAAATCATCAATAAAAAATGGAACGTATTTCTCTTAGTTTTCTTACAGTGAATGTGGTCAAATTGTAATTTTTACTGTAACAATGCCAGTGTTCATATTCATAAAAAAAATACATAGTATTTAGTATTATGATGAACAACACTGAATGGATTTGATGTACACTGAATTTGTAGTTAAAAGGGATTTCTGAAGACACTGATACAGTAGTTTACTGTGAGACAAAAAAAGGCAACAAAATCATGATAAAATCTCAATTTTGGCCTTAATCTTAATAACACTGTGATTTTTACCATATCACCCACCCCTTAATGCATAGTGGAACAGTGTTTATTAGTAAAGTTGCACTATGTCACTTGATTTGTGAAGAACATTGTATTTATTAAGTTTTTTTTCACCTACTTCTGATTGTAATCTATTTTCTACCATAAATAAAAACTAAAAGTGAACAACAGAATATGGTCGGTACTGAAGTACTGAAGGGCTGCTCTTTCAAGTGGGGATTGCACGCAGTCAAACCCAGAATGAACTCTACAGTGAATAAGGAGGGAAAAGGATAGACACACAAGCTCTGCTATCTCTTAATAAGGACAATTGAGGCGTACACAGTAAAAGGGTGACAATTGCTCAGTGTTGCCATGGTAACTCCCTTACTTTCTCCAAGTGCGATTGTTAAACAATGACTCAACACCATCCAATTTAGCCTGACACAGATATTGTACTTAGAGGACAGACAGCTATTTGTATGGGTTTGGGCTTATGTGAGGTAGTGATTCATCTGCTATTTGCAATTAAGTAATTAGCAAAGATACAAAACTCAGTCTTAAGCCTGTATTCAAATGACCAAACAAAAACAAATGTAGAATTTCAAACTATGGCCATCTTTACAACTTCAAGTGTAGCTATGCAGGAAATGTGTTTCAAAATAAAGCTCTTATTCAAGGTTCTTTGGAAGAAGGTTCTTTGGATAACCAAAAGCATACACAAGCCGCCCACACAGGTAACAGGGCTACATTTCTGAATATTTTAGCTTCTGCGGTACACAGGTACCCAAACAAGCAAAAAATAATTCTGACTGACTCACATTTTTGCCTTACGGCTTAGGTTACATCCTGAAGGAGAACAAAGATCCCTAAAGAGTGGAATACTTACTTCCAGTGAAGGCGATCCAGCGAGCGTATTTGGTGGCCTCCCTGCGCCAGTGTGATGCCACCAGCAGCCCACATGTGACGGTGAGGGAGATGATGCCCATGATGATGAAGAAGAGTGTAGTGACCCACTCGGGGGGCAGCCGCGGAGGGATGCAGGTGCGGTCCCGGCCATGGATGGTCTGACACTGTCGGACTAGACCCACCGTGAGCGCACCTATGAAGAGAAAATTTAGAATTACCATCTGATACAATGACTGAGCTTCTACAGTTCTTCAAATGAATTGGACTAACTGGTCCCTTTATTAGGTAGACTTAATTATATTCTTGTGAACCTCATCAACCCATCACACTACATCAAGCCAATGGATTTACTCATGCACAAAACAAACCTGCTGAAGTTCAAACTAAGCATAGAAATGCATAATGGGGAACCGAGGATCCACTGGGATTTTCACATACAACTATGTCTATAGGGTTTATAGAGAACGGTATGAAAAAGAGACAGTCAGTGAGCAGCATTTCTAAGAGCTTGTTGATGCCAGAGGTCAGGGGCTAATTTGAGTTAATTGAAAGGCAACAAGATTGTACCTCAAAGTCTGCAAAAAATACACAAATTACAAAACATGAAAAAGGTGAGCCACCAAAGACCACACGGGGCCCACTTTATTAGGTACAAAGTCTACCCAATAAAATGCCAGTGAGTGTATATCTTCTAAGACTGAAACACACTGTACATACATTGTCACAAAATTGCAAGCTACTAAACTGTACAATCAAATTTGAATTTCGAATGCATTTAAAAATCACCTATTTGTTACTTGAGCGTAAACGATCAGTAGAGCCAGTGGCAGAAATGCCCTTGTGCTGCAGCCTCCCTGGAGGGCAGCCATCCAATTAAGAGCAGGCCCCAGAGTGGACTTCTACCTGAGTAAGCATCAGCATCACACCTTTCTTGATCAGAGGCTCCAAGCATTATAGTATTATAGGACATGAGCACATGGGAGGGATAATGGAAGGGTATGGACTCTGCCGCCATTAACTCTCTCTTAGTCTGGTCTCTCGTTGATTGCCTTCAATTTCAAGGGTGAAGTTTATCGATGTATGGTAAAATGATCAGAAACACCAGACATGACGCTAAAAAGCCACACATGCATGTAGTCTGTTGTTAACAAGGAAGTCACGTTTGCAAAGTTTGTGTATGACATGGACAGACAGACGCCACTGCGGCTCATCCGCAATGAGCAAGGGACCAGACCCTACTTTTAAAGCAGACATGGTAAACTAGACTCTGGTGTGGTCTTGAAACTATTATTAAAAAGCTCATTTTCAAATATAGACATGTAATCACTCTTTTTAAATGTGGTATTTATGTCTTTTTTGCTTTGTGATGCTCGATTCTCAATCATATATACGTCAAAGAGTTGGTGACTAAAGATCGCCTTCTATCAGCTTCTGAAGTTCTCAATGTGTTGCTTCTACAAATTATTGAATAGATTATAGTGATTTGCCATTGTATGTATCTCACAAAAGAGACAAAACACTGCAATGGACAAAACAAACACAAAACCCGTGGGATTTTAAAAGCTCAAAACAGTACTAAGACCCAGCATTGCATCTTTGAAAAACACTACTAAAACACTATGAGATTGGTCAAAATATGGTAACGTGGTCTCAAAGTGTCCTTCATTTTTGCCTTATCATCTGTCTGCCTGCAGGAGTCTTTTGTTCAAGCTGGGCAGAACTCTTGCGCATTAACAATGGAAGAGAAAAAAAACTCACAAATGGAGGTCAATGGCTCATGACGCTCTAATAGCTCACATAATTACCCAAAAGAGCCTAGCTGCATCAGAAAGAGCAGTCCTGTAGTGGCACAAAACAGCAACAACTTTTGATCACTGAAGGAGAGCATGGTGCTAAGAAAATATAGGCCTGGGTTTGATGGTTAATAGCACTGTTTAATGACCATTTCCACAGGATCATCTGGGCCCCTGTTGTTTCACTGCTTTGTTGTGGAATTCCTTCCCCGACAGCAGCCAGGCACGCTATGGCGCACCGACCAACACAGGTAAACAACAAGACGGGCACTGACCCTTCAAATGTGGAATATAGTGAGGGCAGGAATGTTAGGTTCCAATTAGGACTACACAGGGAATTAGGGAATTATGAAACTGATGTATTGCATTAATCATATAGTCTTCAATCAGATAGAAATTTACACTCAAAATGCTAATCCAATTAATCCAAAATGAGACTGAGTTATGATTTAGTTTTGGTAAAGCACTGGTAAAATCTTGGTTTTAAGTAGTCCTGGTTAAGCCCTGTGTTAATAAGTCCAAATAATTACATTGTCTATCATGTTTTTCTATCAGCTCAACATCGAGCCGATATTCACAATATTGACCGATATCGATACTGGCCTATCTAGATGGCTGATGTTAATCTGTTGTGCAAAAAATGATTTCCACTTTATCAATAGCCAAAGAAAGAAAAGCCAAATATCTATTTTTTGTATTTTTACTGCATTTTCTCACCCAATTTATGCATTAATAAATTAATTTAGGGGCAGTGGGTAGGCGTTCACTCTGCTTATATATATATACACTTGTCATATACTGTTGTTGTGTCCCTGGGTAAGACACTTAACCCACATTGCCTATGAATGAATGTGGTTGTGTGATTGGTGATTGTTGGTGGTCAGAGCCTCTGTGCCCCAGGGCAGCTGTGGCTACACAAGGAGCTTATCACCACCTGTGTGACTGTGGAGTGAATGAATAATGCAATTTGTAAAGCATATTTGATTGACGAGAAAAGCAATATATAAAACTGATGCATTATTATTTTAAAAAGGTAGTTTTTATGTTTTCCTTTCCTTTATATAAAAACAAAGAAACAGATCTACAACC
This sequence comes from Philypnodon macrostomus, assembly GCA_036025475.1. NCBI lineage: Eukaryota > Metazoa > Chordata > Actinopteri > Gobiiformes > Eleotridae > Philypnodon > Philypnodon macrostomus. The sequence continues at coordinate 9,172 of JAVQKC010137035.1, forward strand.
AAAACAGGAGAAGAATTACATTTTCATATTGGTGCATCCCTATTGTGAAGCTCTAGTTTCAATTGACTTTTTATGAGAAAATTTGAGATCAGCCCATGTTCATTATCTACCGGACAATCAGCTGCAGAATACTTACAATAACTGCCAACCGTCATAAGGTTAATAACTGTGCCACCAGTCTCTGAGCGCTCCTTCGTCTTGACACACATCTTGCTCAAATGAAAGGAAATGCAGACTATTTCCTCACTTCAGTCCTGGTTGGTGACGCTGTCATTGGAGCAGCATTAAGAGTGATGCTGGCTGTAAGCTTTACCAGGATGATTCAAATAGGCCTCTGAACTGGTGTGGGTGGCAGGTAAGAAAAGTTAAAGCAGGAAAACAAGTGTCTGGTTCAGAAAATGGCATTTCACGGAGTTGCAGTTTAACATAACAGAAACTAATCCAACAAAAAATCACATGCAAGAGCAAACCACTACTTTGCTACTACTCAATCAAACCTCACAGTTAGATTTCTCCTTTCAAGAGAAGACAGAAAAAATAATTATAAATAAAATAGGTAAATCTAACTTCCAAGAATACTTCTTAGTCAGCAACTGCACCATTTAACACCTCTTAAATTACAATTCACAATCGTTCTCTTTAAGGTTTCATGTGACATAAGACACCAAAACAAGTGACGCAGAAGTCTTTAATAGTCTAAAATGAGAATCATAAACACAAGATTTCATGGAGAAATCCATACACAGCAGCATTGGCATTTAATAAACAACCCAAAAATATGAAAAAGGGTATCTAGGTATTTGAACATCATTGGCCGTCTAGAGTGGACTAAGAATCCTAAGAAGTTGGTGTGAAACCGCATCCTCTCGAGCTTGCCCAAGTGCATCCATTACAGCCAATTAATCTAATGCACTGGGCTCTGCTGATTCATTTCATTTAGTAGAAACACCTCCTTCATCTCCACAGTTAGTCTAGAGAGATACTAAAAACCACTGCACTTGAAAACTGACACCGAGCTCACGCTTAGTCGACAACAATTAGGTTTCTGAAAGTAAACCAGGTTATTTTTTTCTTATTTTTCAAATTGTCCACACCACTCACAACATTAAATTCAGCACTAATTACAGCACTGTCCCCTACACTTCAAGTGGATTGTCACGCTTTCGTCTACAGCTCAAGTCCTTAGCAGCTGTGGTTTCCTTATTTCGGACCATAATGGAGTGAAATGCTGGCAGTGCCGCTCTCCAGCTGGCTGATATTGGCTGTTTTTTCTGACTGAAAGCAAATGTCCTTGTGTTTTATAAAAAGACATCTATATTTAAAACTGATCTGTCCTTTCAGGTAACGTATAACATTCAGGTTAGAAACAGCAACACAATTGACCACAATCCCTAATATTTCGTGAAAGTTTCCATCACTGCTGTAGATGAGTGACCGTTCAAGACAGAGTTTGTCTTACAATGATATGTATACTTAGTAACTGGCCTAAATATATAGTAATAATAATAATAATAGTCAGTCGGTATTATTTTCTCTTGACCTTGATTCACAATTTGACACAATGAACAAGCCAAGCTCTGCGAGAAACAGAAATGACACATACAAAATACACCCCAATCCATTATAAACCACCTTGGTATGTGGCTGAATGAGGAGGGTGGATGCATACAGAGTGCTTCGAAAGGTTATTTAAAGTCTGATCAAGGATAACTACAAAAGTTACATGCATTTAAAAGCCACTGACAAATAGCTGCAGAGAATCACAGCTTTGACACAAACAATGGTTTGTTTTGAAGTAGAATACAAGCCAAGAAGATATTCACCAAAGAGTCACAGTGATGTTTGAATAATGTCTAATTCATTATTTCATTGTGAAAATCCCATGACTCTGATTAGCTAGAAACAAAAATCCACATCTCCTCAAGCAAGTTCAACTTTGATTAGTGCAAATTGTTCAGAAGAAGATGCCTCTTTCTCAATGCTCCATGAACAAACGAGAGGTCTCACAAGGACAGGTCAGACTCCAAAAACAACCCAGCACAAACATTATCCACAACCACAGAGCTCCTCTCTCCCCACACCCCACTATACATTATGGCCTCAGCTTGGGAAAACACAATATAAACATTACTGTATCAAACATGGAAAGTATGTGAGAAAATGCCAGCTGCCAAGTCTTAATTGGGACCAAATCTATTGTAAACTGCCAATTGACTGGATATGTCTAGCAGTTTTTCACGTTAATTCAATGAGTATGGCTGGCAGCCCCACATAATTCTCCTTTTCCCCAAAGTCCAAAACTGAACATAAAAAATAGCTTTTGAATAGTTATAACATCAACACAATCACTGCCATGACAAATCAGGAAGCTTATTTATACTCTAGAAATGCAGTTCATGACATACTTCAAATATGCAAGACTTATAAAGCAGTAATATTGCCAAAAGTATGTTAATCTGCACTAGAGTTACAAACAACTCATTACCCCGTAGAATTGTAGACCCATAAATTCAAGGTACTTCTAGGTCTACTATGGAAATATGAGTGATTGTTACCTCCATGTAACAGAAACCTACAGCGGCCCTGAAGGACAAAACATACATTTTCAGATTGTTGATTGGTTTTTGTGTGCGTGCCTGTATGTGTTTTGCCCTTCAGGGCCACCGTAGGAAACTACATAAATCTCTGCAACCCCAACAATCAAAGCATTTACAGATGAGCGACAGCAGTGAGAAGAAAACAGTGAGCTGGTATCTACATGTCTCTCACCCACTCTTCCACTACACCCACTGTCACCACAACAAGGACTTTAAATACAACTGTGTTCACTGGGAACCCACAGCAGCTAACAGCCCTTAGAGCTTAGAGTGATCTGCATGTTTACTTCTTCACACACAGATTGCCACAATACACAAGTGATAGTGTCATCAATGGTCAAGGGGCAATCAAAAAGCTGTAGGTCCTGTTACACACCAAAATGGTGTTTGTAGCTTTAAATGTGAGGTCTTATTTTAAGACACATACTAGTCAGGTGGTCGGGGGAATACATGGGTACGGTGTTGTGAAGCGAAAACAAAAGATGTTGCAGATTAGAGCCGGCAAACAATAGACCATATCTTTGTTGTGGAGATTATCCCATGAAAAATACCGCCTCAGTGTAAAGTGCATACAACACAAAACAAGACTTATGTTTGAAATAAAGCACAATATGTCTTCCCGTGAATTTACCTGCTGATTCACCCGTGTTGATCCAGTCTGGATTTGCGATGCTGGCTATTGCAAAGATATCTGCAGCCAGAAACAGGCACCCTGAAATTATTGTTAGTTTGTCCATGTCGCCAACTGATAATGGCTAAAAGAGGAGGATAAAAGTGGCGGTTGCTGTCCAAAGTGACCCCCGGAGCTGGGGGACACAGGCCGGGTTGTTATCAGTTCAACCTCTCCCCCTTTAACAAGAGCCTGCTGCTGTGTCTCCGCTGTGCATTTCGCAGCAACGCTAGCTTCTTTGCGTCAAGCCCCCAACTGCAAAGGGCTCAAAACAAATGCCAAAAACCATTACATCTCAATTGGTCTTTGTTGTCCAGTAGGGTATGATAGTAGTCCACACAGCACCAAGACCCCAGGTCGTTTGAGTGGTGTTTTAGATCCGTGTAGCTCGGGCAGCCGCTGTGACAGCATCAGGGATAGCTGCGGCTAGCGGGGTGCTACATAGCCGAGCTGCGGCCCAAAGGCTGCTCGACGACATCTCACCATCACATCGAGGCGCAGAGAATAGATGGTTCTCCTTACTTCTCTGTGTCCAGTATTTATGGTCTCACAGCAGCGTTATCCGTCTGGAAAGCAGGCGTCCATCACCATCTCTTGTTTGTTCGAGTCTCTCTTCTTCGCTGATGGAAACGCATCTGGTCCAGTCCGCTAACCAGCTTCACCTCCTCCAGCTCTCTCCGTCCACAGAGGAGACAGGAGCTGTTTACATCCAAGAACCGCGGTAAAGATCCGTATACGGCAGCCTGATTGTTATGCTTTCTATCGTGTACCCACCGCTACATCAGCCTCCCTTTCTATTAAATGACATCAGGCGAGTTCCCCCCACGCAGCGGCGCACAAACAGAGCAGCGTGAGCTCCCGTTCAGCGGAGGGGGTCGGCTCCTCTCGCGATAACATGGGGAAAAGGGGGTCGTGTTGTCCCCACTCGTCCTGAAAAAACCGTTTATAGGTCTATTGATTGTAAAGAATATTATTTTTAAGTAATTAACTGTATAAAATGAATATGTACTATGTAGCCTACTGCACTGGTTTCTTGGGGGGAGCTGCCGGCGTGTTGCCTATTTTTGTATTAAAACGATATTAACTTGGCTAGTAGGCCTATTTATTACATGACTGGTGAATTATTAAATTAAACACTTTTCTTTTTCAGTTGTGTTAATAATGTGTGAAGTTATGAACCTGAAATATTTTAATGACAATATGTTGTTATTTTTTATAATTTACAAAGTAGGCCTACAAAAACAAAAACAAAAAATAGCCAATAGAAACGCAGATAAGACCAACTTGAGCCAGGAGTTGTTTGGGGATGGGCTAGAAGTTATTTCCAAGCTAAAGTTAATTCCGTGTTCTGCCGGACTCTTCTCCAAGACCCTGTATGACCAACTCAAATTAATTGTTTCAAGAACTACAGGCCACATCCATGTTATCAATGTATGGCTTGTCTACTCTTGAGGTTCAGGTTTCAGTTTATTTGTCATATGCACATTCAACACAGGGTCAGAAAATGCAATGAAATGCTTTGGATCGGAAGAACCGTTAGACTCGCTAAGATACTCATGAAGTACTAATA
>JAVQKC010137040.1:0-17223 GCA_036025475.1 Philypnodon macrostomus
TGACCCCACCCTACAACAAACAGGAAGTCGGCCATATTGGATTGAAATTGGGAGGTCAGGTATATTTGACAGCCTCTAACTTGCACATACTTTGCCCGATTAGGCTCAAACCTGAAATAACTAATTACCCCCCGGCCCTGAACACATCTGACTAATATGATGGTGGTTACCTCTATAGCGCCCCCTATAGACTGAAAGAAGAATGTAGTTTTAGGGAATTTTACAAAATTTGGCAAAAACATTCTTCACAAACATCCAGACAAATCAAAAAACTCAAATAGACCTTTCCCATGTTTGTCATGATTTGGGGACGAGGCCTCTTAATTGCTCGTTAACAATTAAACAATCACACAATGTCTGATTAAGGTGCCCGTTGGTGTCAGTTGTGGCAGACGAATGGGGCCGTTTCGTTGATATACACCTTGCTGTCGGGGACGACCGCACAGGCCTAGAGGCACACAGCACAGACCCTAGAGGTTGTGCCTGGAACCTATTTGAGCATCTATGGGCCTACTGCAGGGTACCCTCTGGACAAAGGCCTGTTATCGTTAGTTGACTCACACATACTGTAGATACAGACAATCATTCACTGTCACCTTCATTCAGTATGATGCAATTTAGATTCACCAGTTCTCATAACATGTCTCTGGGCGGTGGGAGGAAGCCAGAGTGAACCCAGTAGAAAGAAATGTAAAGACTTGCAGATCGAGACATCAAGAATTTTTTACTCTTTTCTAGATGTGTCTGCAAAGATGGAGACGCTGGCCATGAAGGAGCATAATCCAGAGGAAGGTGATCTGCAGAAGGACACTTTCATAGCGTTTGCCAGAGTCTACAGCGGCGTGGTCAGGCCAGGACAGAGAGTGTTTGTGCTTGGACCCAAGTATGACCCGGCTCAGGGCCTGACCATGGTAAACACAGCCGTCTGTCAAGCAGCTGCTGTCTCACAATCGCCATAAAGCTTTAATATCCCATACATGACATTTACTGTCTGGTATGAGTCACTGACATGGATTAAGATTGTATATTTGGACTAACTGTAGGGTCCTCAAAGCCTTTTTTTCTCCATTCAGTGGCTTCTTCTGAAATGCTTATTTTAACACTCAAATACTACTGCTGCCTAACAGAGAGGTGATCTAAGTTCCTTCCTAAACCAAACCTGAATGCTTTTTAGCATTTTCCATATATTTCAAAGTCTTATTAAAAGGTGTAGGTAAAAATGTATTGTTTAAAAACCCTGCAGAAACCCTGTGAATGGTGGAGCCACATTCAGGCACGTTTGCAGAGCTTGATTTTCTTTTTTTACACTAATTTTTTAACGCTATTCAGAAAATGTCATATTCAGTGCTGACTCAATTTAATCCTGAATGGTTGGAGTCCAGTGTGTTTGGTCGTCAAGGCTACAAGAAATACTCTGCTACAACATTCATGGAAGTCGATTTAAACCGTCTTTCTTTCATTTCAGAGGTTTTCAGATGAATATGCTAATAGTGCGAGTCAAGAAAGTGGTCTGCACCAAGAAACCTCTGTATTTTCATCCGGGTTTACTCTGGCTTTGAATGAATCCATGACTTTTCTCTTTCCTCTGTGAGCTGTGGTTGACTGAAAAAACACCCAAAAGCTTCCCTCCTCAACAAACAAAATACCTTTCTAGCTTCAAAATCTAGCAACGATTAACTTTGAAGCCATTTTGTCTCAGTCATTCCTATATTTACGTCAAACTTTGTAAATTTTATATTCATAAACTCAGGACAACTTTGGCCCATCACATTATATTTTCCAGCAACTATGGGCCTAAGGTGCGGTACTTCCCGGACAATAGCCAGTTAGTTGCATAGCCGACACAGAAACACACAGAATTTTCGTAACTTATGTTTTTGGACGGTTTTGTTTGTATTACGTGTACAGTGTTTTCACTTCATGGTAACACCCCACTACTCATTTGTACTTTATATATAGTGATTCCTATGCAAAATATATCTTGCTTTTTTAAACACAGTGAATGTTGTTGCTTTAACTGAATGAGTCTATCTGCATTTATATATCTCTGCAGAGTGTACTTGTTGGAAAGCAAAGGGTAAACAGAAAGATTAGAGCTGGCCACCACAAAACACATCTTAATACAAGGTTTAATCAGGGCCAGGCCATCTGTAGTTTTATCGGTCCGGCTAATTACAAAACAAATGCTTTGGTCTTCCAACTAATTCAGATCTTTTCCTATCCCAGCTGCCGGAGGGGTGCACCGTGGCCAGCTCTGTCCCAGAAACCCCCCACCTGTCCTGCTGTACCCTGGGCAGCCTGTACCTCCTGATGGGCCGAGAGCTGGAGGAGCTGGAGGAAGTGCCTCCGGGAAACGTCCTTGGTAAATAAGTCCATTCTTATTGATTACTTCATTACCGCGCCTGTTGGTCTCTAGTTAATTGGACTGGCATCTCACTCGTTTAGAAATTTAGCTTCTGAAACAGATCCCCAAGAGGTGAAAATGATTTACAATCCTTTGCTAGGCCAATGGGAAGAGTTAGTGTGGGCATCCAGGAAATTGGATGTCCTAAGACAGTGTCACTTTGGCTAACACTGTGGGTGCTTCACCTCAAGCACACAGTACGTCAGAAGTGAAGTCCAAAGATTCAGTTAATTATAATGTATTCAATTTGAATAGCACTTTTCTACAGACCCTTTACAATTGAGTGCATTTTTCATTGTACTCCACTTGATCTTGATTGTAATATTGATTGGTTGTATGTGTGTCGCTGTGTTAGCCCTGTGACTAGCTGGCCATTGTCAAGGGCTTGTACCCCGCCTAAGGGCCGCTAATGCTGGAATAGACTCCAGTCAGTCACTCACTCGTGGGGCAGACTGATATAGAACACAATGTCACTATGAACCTGGTGGTGATTGAACCGTCAACCTTCAACAAATATTAACTGCTAATTACCACCACTTTAATCAAGTCATCCAAATCCATTGTATTATTATTTTATATTTAATTCCATTTTGTGTATGTCCCTTTCTTCTCCTCCTGTGAGTAGTAGCTGAGATAATGCCTGGGATTGTAGCTCATGTGCAGATAAAAGATAAGGGAAGTTTGGCACTTTTTAAAAACAATGTTTGAAATGGATCCATCTGTGGCCACCCTGGACAGCTGCGTCGGTTTAAATGAAAATGTATCTCCTCTGTCAAACGACGGAGACGCTTCCAGTGAAGACAAAAGAGATGTGACACTTGCTAAATTGACAAGGACAGTTTCTATTGCAAATATATCTACTTGTGTGCTTTTGGGTTTGAGCACTTGAGTTAGGCTGACATGAGCACTGACGTTATTTACTGAGTTTAGCCCAACACAGATTTTATCATCTAGAGTGACTGTGGAAAGAACTTTGTTTATTTTAGAATTAAGGCATTTCAGTTTTGAGTTTTCTTAACACAAATGTAAACTCAGAAGCTTTTAAATTCTAGCTCTCAAAGCCGGGTCTGTTTTAAAACATGTGGATGTTAGATGGTGTAGGCAATCTGATTATATGATTTTGTTAGAACTGCACGATTGGAAAACATGCAGTGTACAATAGTATTTAGATAGATTTAAAAATGAAGGCTTTATCAGCTCTAAGCATTGTAAAACTTTCAATTTCCCATTCACACAATAGAACAGGTTGTAGATTGTAATAATTAATTTTGCGTCATGTAAGTCTTTATAGGACTATGTTATATGGGGCATGTACAGAATCTCATACAATTAAGCAATGCAACACAATTATGGCAGTGTGCATTTTGGTATGTCAGTCTGTTTATGTTTATTGAGAAACCCCATTCACATCAGCTATTTTTTCTGTGGTCAGTTTACATCAGAAAACTATAGTGTACATTTACAGCATATCTTTTTACAAACTAAAATAACACTTTGACTTTAGAATATTTTAAGAATTTCCCATACATTATAATGTTTTTTTATTCATTCATTCATTCAGTGTAGTATAGTGATCTACATGAGCTGATATTCATCTAATATACTATGATTCTCCCATACATAAGGCACATACTGTACATTGCAAACATGCACTCTATACATCTCTCTCACACACACTAATCTATTAAATCTAAATCTTATTGCTTTTATAGTATATTTTCAGTGAGCAGTTCTTTGTTGTTTATTGTCTGATATACTTTTAACTTGCAACCATGTATTTGACCCATTACAATACTAATCAGAAAGAGCAGACAAATCTAATAAAGAAAGCTCCACTTTGTAGTCTGAAAAATTGGATCTAGAGCAGTAAGTGCTTTTCTGACATACTGTCTTGTGTGGTCACTATAAATAGCTCTATGCAAATTCTAATACAAAGGGATGAAAACTGACTGTAAAATACCAATGTATTTTCACAGACCTAGAAAAGTCCTCGAGTCTTTTGTGAGTCTTTTGTGAGTCTTTTGTGAGTCTTTCGTAAGTCTTTCGTGAGTTCTCCGTGAGTCCTCCTTGAATCTTTCTTGAGTCTTCCTTGAGTCTTTTGTTGAAGTGCTGTGACCTAGTTGTGTCAGCAGTGATTAATTGTCTGACCACTTGCATGTGTTTCTCGTCCACTTTGCCCACACTTAAATCTAGCTTTGTTTTTCATTTTTATATAGCATAGTTTTAAAAGTAACTGTTCTCTTTAATGATTTATCTAAACAAATATGGTCCTGGCTAAATGAATATTTTCATGTTCCCAGGCCATATTAATGCAGCTGATTGGTCCCTGTGGACAGCCCAGTCAGCTTCCTTCACCTCCTGCCCTTGCTTTGGGTGAAATGCTTTTTTCCGTTTTCATGAATGACCTCTTTCACCAGGCTATACGTTTAGACGGCTATTACAGCTAATTAAGCACTATTTATACTCCCTCTGGCTCCAGCCTCCGTCTTTAAGAACTGTGCAGATAGTCTTTGAAGAATGCCTATATGCCATCACTATAATCTATTCACACTGTAGGCATGCTCTACCTTTACTTGCTTTTGTCATAGCGCTGCACATTGTTATAAAAACATGATTGCAATAACTATCTTGTATATTGCAATAATATTATTGGTTATATGCCCATAACCTAAGGTCAAATGGGAGCAGAACCGTTTTTATGCAAACCTTTGGCCAAAAAATTATGAAGTTTACAACTGAAGAAAATTCTTTAAGAATATTTTGGCAATTCTGTCTCTTGAACAAGCCCTATCATACTGATTATGGCTGGAATGTCTAGTGAAGCAAAGCTTACGGTGTTAATACTAATATCATGTATCATGTATGTATGAAATCCACTGTAGGGCTACACCTGTGCTAAAGTACAGAATGTTCTTCGGAGTATCACATATCACACCCACCAAAGTCGTATGCTACTAATGGCCTGACAGTGAGGCTCCCTTTACATTAAATTGTCAAATCAAATGCAGGAAGTGGTTAAGTAGCAGCAGTGGGAGCTTGCAGCAGAGAAACATGCTGAAAGTGACTGTTTGCTTTATTGTTAATCCAAAGAAAATTAACTAATTTATTATCATGCATTAGAGCTGCACAAAAATTGCAATATCAACAAATGCTTAACTAAATGTATTGCAATATTTATATGGTCTTATCCGGCAGAGATTTATTTAGACACATATTTATCATCATATTGATCAGAGCCTTAAAAAACAACTAAAATCTAAATATTAGGAGAAAGTCTTAACTTAGTCCTGGTTTACCTGTTTTAGCTCTAGTTTAGGCCTAGGTTTAATCATTAATAATCACATTTTCTCTAGTGAATTTTAAACTGCTGAAATTTCAATTCAGTCAAACTCTTAAAATGCATATCCAAATCAACTTATTATAATTTTATTGCAATATTTCACTATTTTATGACATATTACATGTTTTTTTTTATTTTTAATTCATGTTATCACCACCATATTATTGATGTGCCCTTCCATTAGTGTGCTTGTGCTCTCAGGGTGTTGTAAATGCTGAATAAACATCTGACCAGGGCCAAGCTTTCATCAATTATGAACAAGGATGCATTCAGATATTGATGTGTTGTTGTAATGAGCAGTCATGGGCATAGGGGAAACATTCACGCTAGAGTGGGCATTTATCTGTAGGTTTTTTTTTAATGGCAAAGGTCAGTGTCATATTTCAAGGTTTTATACGGCGAACTCTGTATACAAAACAAAGTCAGTAATGTCTTACGCATATCATGTTTTGTAGTTGCCATACAGTATTAGGTTTGAATATTGGTTTGACAAACTGACTCTCATTCATTCTCTATTGACCAATTTAGATGAACCAATTGATCAAATCCAAAATAAAGAGCAGAAATATCTCTAGGTGGAGTCTGCATGTCCTCCTCATGTGACTGTTAATACAATGCTGACTTTACATTGCAGATAAGAGAGGGAATGGTCTGTTAATGCATGACCCTGCGTATGCTTATATGAGTAACTGGCCACTGTACCCCGCCTAAGATCCATAGTTGTTAAGTATAATTGAATAGATTCCAAAATGTGAGTGAGAGATAGATAGATAGATAGATAGATAGATAGATAGATAGATACTATTTATTTTCAATTTTGTATTCTTGTGAACACTGGCATTGTTACAGTAAAATGACAGTGAAGAACAGAGCATACACTATTTCGCGATTTGACAATCTTCCCAGATTTGCAGATCGTCATGACTTGACACGATTCGATCTTTTATTGCCATTTCACGCACACCTAGTTAGACCCTATACATTTTATTAAAAATACATTATTTAAGAATACTTGGGGTTCTGCTTTATCTTACATACATCTACCCCCATGTTTCAGGCTGGGGTCCTACACTGTTTAACATCTGTGGGGGGCAGTTTATCTCTATTTCCTTTTAAGTGGTGAATAATGATGAAGTTAGACAGTGCTCCCTTTCCCCCGGGGCTCAATGCATGCCTGTGTAAATCTGGCTGACTCAGCACAAAGTCCAACTAGGCGGCTGTGTGGAAACAATTTGTGCCCCATCGCGGCTCTTGAGAACACACCCTCCTTGGCCACTGTTCACTTGGGACATGTGGGAGCCATCAGTCCTGTCCCAGTGGACCGGGGGTTGCTGATTGAGCACCATGCCCAGCCTTTAATAGCCCAGCATTATTACTGCACTAGAGGTAATTGGTGAAGGGAAAGAAGAGAGTGAGTACGTAAGTTTCTCACACAAACACACACAGATGCTTTTTGATGTGGTACGGTTAACCACATGACGGTACACATGTGTTATGACAAAGCATTGCATATGTCCTATTCTGCAGTAGAGACCATTGTGGCTGATTTATACCAGGCACATGCACGCACACATTTATACATTGGAGTTATGTTTAACCAATAAAGTGGTTAGATTTCACAACATTTTTTTACTAAACAGTTCACCAAAGCAGTAGTCTACATCCACAGTAATACATTTTATATAAAGTGTGAGACTGATACTTTATCTGTGGCATTACTGTTCTGTATGCTGATTTGAGATAGTGAGATTTTGTAATATGATTGCCAATTTTAAATTCCAAGTGACATTCAGATATGTGTTCATCCATGAAGAAAATGGTGCATTTAAGTTTACCCTTTGACTGGCTATCTTAATCTTGACTCACTTTCAAAAAGACTAAAGTATATCTGCTACAACTTGACACACGTCAGCTGGCACAGTCAGCTCTTTTGGTGTCCGTCTCAATCTCAACTCTTTATACAACATAGGACTGCCTACAAATGCAATATATGTATCTCAAAATAAACAAATAAATAAACATTAGAATAAGTGTTTCTGATATAATAATAATAATAATAATAATTTTCATTTATATAGCGCTTTTCAAGACACCCAAAGCGCTTGACATATTTTTGGGGCACACTGGAAGCCAGTTTGCGCCTAGGGCCCCTCCGACCACCACCGAACACCAATGACACAACCACATTCATTCATAGGCAATGTGGGTTAAGTGTCTTGCCCAGGGACACAACGACAGTGTGCGCTTGGACGGGGACTTGAACCACCAACCCTCTGGTTGAAGGGCGAGCACCTACCCACTGCACCACTGCCGCCCCAATATTGTCTTTCTACAAACCTTCTTCTGCTGTTGCTTACATTGTCGACTCCGGCAGGGGCCTAACGAGAAGACTTAGACTGCAAGAGAGTGAGTGCCCCCTCGTACTGAGATGCCTCCAGCTTCATGTTTCTGTTGATCTGATAATCAATATATCCCAGCTGGTCACCCATCTGGTCTGAGAGTGAGATGGTTCTACTGCTGACATGGTGCTGGAGATGAGTGAGATAATTCTGCTGCTGAGGGAGTGATGGGGAGAGTGACATGTTTTTTTTACTGAGATGGTAATGATTGAGAGTGAGATGGTGCTGCTACTGAGAGGGTGATAGATGAGTTCTGCTGCTGAGGAGGTGAAAGGGTGGAGAAGGGTGATATGGTTCTGCTGCTGAGATGGTGCTGGAGATGAGTGAGATAATTCTGCTGCTGAGGGAGTGATGGGGGAGAGTGACATGTTTTTTTACTGAGATAGTGATGATTCTGCTGAGATAGTGATAGACGAGTTCTGCTGCTGAGGAGGTGAAGGGATGGAGAAGGGTGAAATTGTTCTGCTGATGGAGGAGTGTGAGAAGGATTTGCATCTGAGGTGATGATGGGACGGCATAGAAGAGCGTGATAGTTCTGCTGCGGATGCGATGATGGGGCAGAGGAGAGTATGATGATTTTCTTAACTTCCAGGCTCGCCTTTGCAGGTTTCTTCATTTTAATCACGTTTTAAATCAAACAAAGCTAATACCTCGCTTCTCAAATTCAGTCTACAAAAGTGCATTGTTGAGTTTTTGTTCTGTGTTAGATTTTAAAGTTTGCAGCCAGTAATTGGGTCTAACTGTGATTGCTGCTGCAGTGTGGTCAATGTTGTTTGATGACGGGCTTATGGAGAGGCCAACAGTTTGTCTCAGGGGTTAAAGGCGTGGGCAGGATCTCATCATCGAAGCCAAATGCAAAGCAGCTGTCGACAGAGCTGGGTCCTGAGGGAGGAAAACCAGCAAACAGACTGAAAAAATAAAATAGCCCGAGTGAAATGAATGATGCTGATTCAACACTGGGAGACTTTATGAAAACATTTGTTCTGCATTAGGCTCCACTACGGTCTGCCAACCCTGACTCCCGACCTAGATATGTAGCAGAACGTAACACTAAATGGTTATACCATCTTTAGCTAAATGCAGACAGTTAGGGATATGAAGGTTCAGTCTAGGACAAATCAATACTAAATAATGATGTTTTTATAGCTTTGTTGAATGAAGGCTTTTCTTTTGTCTTACAGTGCTTCACAAATTGTTACCATTTTAATGAACTGAAAAGAGCTTAAATCAGGACTACCCCTGGTATAAACCAAGGGACGTTAATGATGAGAGAAAATCATATATGACTCTAAATCAGGCCTAACCAGTGTGCAATAATTGTTTTAATTCGTTAGACTTCTAAGTACCACCAATAATACCTGTATCACTTTTGAGAAACAGTGTAACATCTGGCTGGCTTATGGTTAAATGGTTGAGGTCATTTTGAATGGGTTGTTGATTTTTCCAGTTGCTCTGCTAAATCAAACCTAAATGAAAGAGATATGCATTTCACATTTATGCAACCCAGATGTCTACGTTTAGGATGAGCTTTTCTATAACCAGCACACTACAATTGAAATTTTCAAATGTGTATTTTACACCTTATGGAAGCCAGAAAATAGGATCATTAGTATAGTCTGTCACATAGAAAGTACATTTGTTGAGGAAAGATGATGAAAGATAATTACAATACAACGTTTTGACTTACACAGTGTGATTTTTGTAGCTTGTATATGTCAGTATACCTTTTATCTCCTAACAGCTCAGAGATGACCAGTTAAGTACCTAGGTTCTGGAAAAGTAGTATTTTCATTTATAATAGTATAATATTAATTCTCTGGAGCTGTGATGGCAGCACCGATCCTAGCTCTCTGTTAGCGAGTGTCACTGAGTTTGTCTGGATCCTCTCTTGTCCTTGACACAGTTTCCAGTCCCAGCCGAGCCCTGCTGAGATCCCAGCACTGACGGTACAGTGCACCTCATCACTCTCTCGCTCCCTGTGGAAATGTATCGACAGCCCCCCTGCTCTCATTCCATCTACTGTCTTCTTCTGCTCCTGCTTCTACTGTTTTTTTTTCAGTCATTTAACATAAGATTAGAAAAGCTTTACCGGATGCCCCCCAACAAAGCAAAAACATGTCTCAATTTTTACTTGGGTTGCTCACTAACCAGAGGGGTTGGTAGTTTGATCCCTGCCTGGTGCACACTGCTGTGTAACATAAGTTAGGCAGACATGGCTCAGAAGTTAAAGGGTTCCTCGCTCATGCTGCTATTTCCTCTGGCAAGACACTTACTTTGCCAGAAGAGAGTGACTATTGGCAAACTGTCATAGCCCTGATCGGAAGCCAACTGAGTTAAATGCAGCACAAGTTTTGTTTTGACATTTCTAGAAGCATTATATTTGAAACCCTTGTATTGTGACTCTCTAATGTATACTAGTGTGTGTTCTAATGAGTGTAAAAGTTGTTTCCTGAAGGTGGGAATTTGATATGTTGCAAAGTTAGAAAGTCACTGGCCTAAATAGACATCCCATTGTGTGAGTGCTGTGAAGGGGCCAGGTGGCTGCAGAGCCGGCTCCCCGCTCCTCCAGGACTGGGCCGCTAACCTACATTTCCTGCTGCCTTTTATTGTCTCACCTCTGTCCGATAGCGGCCCGGACTCTGGCTCTGCTCCAAAACTGGAGTGACCTCATCTTGCTGCAGCAAAGAAGCATTTTTACTCCGACAATAGATGGCGCTAGTGAGTAGTGAAAGAGCTGTAAAGAGGCTGGTCCTACACTGACAAAGAGAGGAATACAACAAAGGCTGCTACATGCTGTTATTTATCTTCACTGAGAACTGACTCACTGGTAAAAACATGTAACAGTGACTACAGTAGAGATCCAAGAAATCGGTTTCAATACATTGTTTAATAACATTAGATACAACACACAGTTTTAACTTAACAAATTAAACATTAAACATTATTCACATGCATAACTCAATGGTTTTGGTTAATGTTGAAGTAATAGTTTGCTTAATTATTGCCTAATAGACCCTTTCAAAGTTTGTAAATAGAATGTTCTAAATTCCAGAATGGAGGCAACTGGAGGCAAGACATTAGCCACAGAATATCACAAAATATGAAATATCGAGATCGTTTGGGCAAATGACAACCACTCTCTACATGTAGGTGATGTCAGAGCCGGGTTATGAAATATTAGTGAATGTACCTCACATTGTATGTTTATTTCATGTACACATTAGTTTAGACTTTTGGCTGGAGGCAAAATTCTTGATTTGTAGTCCTTACAGAATAGTTTTTTTCATTATATGTTCAGAATCCCTCATCCCTCACCACAAACACTACTTTTTTGAAAAATGAACTCACTTTTGCTCCAGTCACCTCCATTCCATTAAGTTACCTATAATGTTTTGTATTGTGCCATTTATATAGTTTTATTTTGATCTGTTTCTGGTTTAGAGAAAATATGCAAAATATGATCCTGAACAAAAAATACTCATACAGTATTAATATTGAGAAAAATTGCTTATTTTAATACAATAACTTCTAAGGTTTGCCATTGTTATAGCCTGTAGTTTCCAACTGCCAGCTATCCTTGGTCCGATAGTGTTTTCAGCCTTACGACGTATTTCGGATATTCTATACAAGCACTCTATTAACTTCTGATGCAGTGGTGCACACTTTCATTTTAATGCCGCCCTAGTGTTCAGTGTCAAAGGCAGTATGAGAATACACTTATTGAATTTTTCTTCTGCCCCCTTATTATGAACCCACTTTAGACCATTTAGTGACTTAACTACACCCATCAAATCCAACAATACTTTAATGTGAATATGCCCGTTGAAAAGACCATCCAATGCATTTTCTGAGAAACTTGAAATTGATGCTGATTGTCTCATAACTGCAGTACATTGAGTCAGTTCAACTTTACCTTAAATCCTGTAAAACTGTATAGAGTCCTGAATGCTGTCTGGTCGAGCGAGACATACTCAATAAATGCACTCTGAGTGAAGACAGGCTGCAGGAGCTGCTTTGTGTGTCTTGACATTTCAGCCTCCACTTTAGAGAATACATTTAGTGAGTCATAGGTCTGTGTTGCCAGCGCCAAAGGAAGAATGACATACTGTATGCAGTCTGGCTGTAAAATGAGACCCAGATCTCAGCGGAGGAGCTGTTTTTCTAGGACTTAAAAATAGCCTGGGCCCTGATTCCCATAATAATAACACAAAAGTCAACAAGGGTCTGCATTGTGCTGCCAAGTGGAAAATCCAGCCGTCTTAATAGCACTGAGATTAATGGCAGGCTGTGTGTATGGCCGGATGTTTTCTGGGTCTGATCAGCACCGCATAACAGTTCCACCTTGATTAAAGCTGCACAAATAATAGCAACAATTAGGATTTTATTTTCATCTTCAAAACAAGCTTTCTTTTATATGATACAGATGCTTCACAGAGAAATGTTCCAGTGGTTCAGTGTTGGGTGGCTGTGGCTCAGGTAGAGCATCCACTAAACGAAATGTTTAGTTCCCATGCAGTTCAGTTCTCTTCTCACTCCAACTAGTCCTACTGCAACTCTTAAAGAGCACTACATAAATAGGAGTCATTATATCATCAAATATGTAGTGAGGTTGGTGGTAGGTCATATACTATAACCCAGGGACTACAGATGGAAATTAGCTGTTTAGCTATAATCTGGTGCAGTACATCTCTGTTTTGTGAGCATAATGTCTCTGTACACTGTCCCTTCAAATAAAGACGAAATGAAAAATAACTACCTTAATATCCATTTTGTGGATGCTTTATCATGGCAGGCCTATTGTTTGCATGGGACATGATTGTCCAATCATCCTGTGTTTAAAGAAACTTAAAATTTATTCAAAGTCAATTTACTTGTACACATTATCTCAGTAGTGCTCAAAACAATATAAACTAGAAAGCACTCAGAGTGCAGACCTCCGCCTAGTAGCTAATTTCCCCTATATGCACTCCTAAAGCCAAGTGTTCCTGTTGTGTTATTAGGCTATTACTGTTGTTTCTGTGGTTTTGGAAACCTCTCATTGTTTTATTTGACTGATTTTAAGATGTTGTTATTAATAGAAACAAAGAAAGATAAGTCAGTGGTGTCCAGTCTCACAGAAGAGTGTGGATCCAGGATTTTGTCAAAGAATATCTCATTCACATGAATGGGACAGACGTCTGAGGCTAAAAACTAATATCTGGCGCCATCTCGTGGTCATTTAACCCTATTGCAGCCAAAGTTGCGCATCAATGAAAGTTCATTATTGTCACCATTTTGTCTTTTTTTCTGGTGGCGTGTCCAGTCTCACAGAAGTTTCTATGTTTGTTATGTCTATGTTTATTTTAGGAGTGCATACAGGGAAAATTATCTCACAAAAGAGAGGTCCAGCAGAGCCAAGAGAAGGTGCTATTCTTTGAGATGATCCTACATCCAGACCGTAATCTGGATCAGTCCGAAAATCTGTTCAATAGTTTTTGCGGAAAGTTGTTAACAGACACCTCCTCAGCTTAGGTAATGAGAAGTAATGTAAAAACAACAATAAAATATCAGATTTGTAGAGTACAAACATTCAAGTTAATGTACTGTACACATAAACAGTAACACCCTTTTGTAATTGTGGGATGTCTTCACGCCATGTTGATTTAATTAATGCTGCCTTTCATCTTCTGTTGCGTTTGCTTATTTCTATCTCCATTTGTTTACGTTCGCACAATGTAGGCTGTCTAGCTGCTTTACTGGCCTCTTCCACTTTTCTGATTGGTTTACTCTGCGCTTCTTCGCCTGCCCGAGAAATCAATTGATGCGAGTGAGTCACCAGACTCGAACAGCGGCGAGTCTGGCTTGCCATGCTTGTCTTCCTGCACCTTGTTGAATCAAATCCCATGTTTCTCCTGTCACCCTTTTACATCCTATTGGTGTGTTAGTGTTAGTCCCATAATAACTGGCATTTGCACTGACATCTTGTCATACAATTCTAACTGTGTTATTTTTTTCAGTTGCAATGTAGCCTCGATTAGAGTATAGTTGCAATTCTTAAAACATTTGACACATTTACCCTGTGATTGATTTTTTAATAACATTTTTAAACGTGTTCTGTTGCTTATTGGTAACAGTAATGTGTGCAGTTTATTCTTGGCAGTGTTTTTATGGATTCTGCTCCAATCTGTGATTATTATTATTTTATTCATTTTTAATTGATCTTTGAACATTGATTTCTGATCAATTCACTGTGGGAGAAAAGTATGTACTGTGCCATTCCACAATTTATAGGTACACTGCCCAAAATTATCTTGCAAATCACCACCACATTTAACTAATATAGGCATCAGATATAGATTTTATGTTTTTAGAGTCACCAGTATTGAATGAAATAGAATATTGTGTGGAGGTTTAAAAAAAGAAAACCATATACACTCCACCAACACTTCCTTTAAACGAAACCAGAGCCAGAAAGCCAATTTAGCTTCTTTGAGTAAAGCTTTTTGATACTGGCAACACTATTTTTGCCTCCAGCAACCTTACCCTTAAATGACCCACTAGAGCTAATTATTCATCCAATGCTCCTTGTAACATTATGCTGTCTACTCAGAGAGCTTACACGACCGTCAAAGCTGTGATGTTTCATTGGGACATTGTTAATATGGCTGTAAAGTGAAAGTCTATCCGGAGTAATGCGGAAACCACAATGCTGTAATTATTTAAAAAAACATCAGTGGATCGCATGCCGATGGATGGCAGCTGGACGTGACTGACACACACATGTGACCGATCGCTTTAGGGCCTATGTAAAATGATACGGTCTGGGATTAAGATATGAAGTTGGTCTTTATGGGCAGTTTTGGGTTTAAAGCTTTGTGGCAGGTTTACGATCAATGTCCGGAGCCAAAGTAAAGGAGTCACTTTTTATTCACTTTGATTTCCACTGTTTTGGTTTGGGAATCAGAATGTTTTTTTGTGTCCTGATTTTCTGGACAAGTTCAGTGCTTCCTTTGTAGGGAACTATGCAGCTTTGCAGTTGTTTTGCTGTTCGGGTGAATGATTGTCTTTTGTGTGTCTCCAAGTGTCAGTCATAATCTGTACCCCGCTTAAGAGCCATAGTTGCTGAGATAAGGTCAAGCCTCCAAAAATGAATGTCTGTGAAGACTCCCTTAGATCATTGGATTTTCTCCCCAATATTGCCATTAACCACTAGACTGTAAAATTAGTGATATATGTAATGATCTTAAATATTAAACCGTTAAATACAATGGTACTCTTAAAAAAGAGTTATACTACAAACACATTTATGGAAACCTTAAACTTCTTAGTCACCTCATACAATCTTTTTATTGCACTTTTATGTTTGTTGGAAGAGGAGGATGAATGAGGACATTATTTTCAGATTTTGTATTTGTTACTGTTTGAATTAGCTTCAGTCCAGTTCCTCTTTGGCCGAGCACTTGTGTACACTTGATCCAAAAATCTGTCTGTGCCTGCTGATGTGTAGTCAATGTACAAAATCAGGATTTGACTCAGGAAGGAAAGTAGTCATTTGAGGCAACATCATTTCTACTTGTACATTACAATAATAACTCTTCTCTAGGTGACGACTAGGCTTCAGTTTTCTGATATTAACCCGTAATTCATATGAACACCCCAACTCTATCGCTAATAACCATTTTCAATTCAACAATAATTTGCAGTTGTGTGATTACTTTGACCATGAACAAAAACATATTTTTTAATTCAATGACTTTAGCTCTTGCCAATGTCAGGTTTTTGATTTGATATAAAATCAATACAGATGGCTGTTTTCTGAAGTAGTTTACTACTGTCTTCATTATGTAAAGCAAATACATTTTTATTCAGTAATGTAATTAGAAAAGATGAGTTGTGATCTTTTCATTAGCGTGTTCATATTTATTGTAATATTGTTGTTGCAACTTTTACCCTCTTCTGTCAAAAGATGATAATGATGGCAATGCTTTCTTTTGTTGATTTGTTTAAATATAATTTTTCACAATTTAGCTCTGGAAAGAATTCTATTTCACATTGTAATTATTTTCAGAAACATCAATTCATTTGTTTTAGAATTCCAGAAGGCAAAGCAAATACCCTAATTATCACTGTTGGATTTTCACTAATGTTCAATGTCTGGTCCTTGTTAAGAAAAGTTCCCATAACTTATAACGTTATAATCAGCAGCACCCTGACCGACCCTTGTGCATTCACAATGTGTTCACTCAAATACACTTGGACACACTCTTGGCCTTGTGGAGTTGTAGGGGGACTTTCCGATCCAAGGGAATTTCCATAGGATGTTAAAGGAGTGCAGATTTCTAGACTCTGGCTTTGTACTTAATAAAACATGATCCATCCACGAACATTTAACAGTTTCCTGCCACAAGTCTTAATATATTTTTGCATATTTTCAGAAAATGGTGTCAAAATGACTGATTTGATTTAAAGCTTGCATGTGGAGCTGTGATGCTTCCTGAAAATGACTGACTTCCTTGGTTATATTTGTGAACAATGACATTAGGCCAGCCTCATTTCCTCATATGTAAGGTTGTAAGGTTTCAAGAAGGAAGGTGCACTATGACAAACATCAGAATTGGTTAGTTGCAGAGCTGCTGCAAAGATAGACAATGAAACTAGGCCCCACGCTGTCGTCCCCGACAGCAAGGTGTATATCGGCGAAACGGGCACCTTAATCAGACATTGTGTGATTTCTAAATGGTTTTTATATTGTTAACGAGCAATTAAGACGCCCCGCCCCAAACCATGACAAACATGGGAAGGGTCTATTTGACTTTTTTGATTTGTCTGGATGTTTGTGAAGAATGTTTTTGGGAAATTTTGTTAATTTCCCTAAAACGACATACTTCTTTTAGTCCATAGGGGGTGCTATAGAGGTAACCACCATCATATTGGTCAGATGTGTTCAGGGCCAGGGGGTTATTAGGTATTTTAGGTTTGAGCCTAATCGGGCAAAGTATGTGCACGTTAGAGGCTGTCAAATATACCTGACCTCCCAAATTCAATTCAAAATGGCCGACTTCCTGTTTTTTGTAGGGCGGGGTCATAATAATATTTTATGT
>JAVQKC010137041.1:0-29198 GCA_036025475.1 Philypnodon macrostomus
AAAATACCAGGGTGCAGTTGGATTTCAATAAGGTGTAAGTATTTCACAGGTGGTGAAATACTTATACAGATGAGTTTTGTATTGCACATGATATAGTATTGCACATACATGATACATACGTTCAAATAGTGCAGCAGCAGTCTTGTTTGTTAAGTGTTGTTAAATGATAGAGTGAGCTCTCTTAGCACAAGGACCTTATCCATCAGTCCTGGACACATCTATAGCCTGTCCTTGGAGTGGATCCCTCAGGTATATTTGACAGCCTCTAACTTGCACATACTTTGCCCGATTAGGCTCAAACCTGAATCCTGAAAGAATGTAGTTTTAGGGACATTTACAAAATTTGGCACAAATAATATTCATAAACATCCAGACAAATCAAAAAGTCAAATAGACCCTTCCCATGTTTGTCATGGTTTGGGGGCGGTCGTCTTAATTGCTTGTTAACAATATAAAAACCTTTAGAAATCACACAATGTCTGATTAGGGTGCCCGTTGCTGCCTGTAGTGGCAGACGTATAGGGACACCTTACTGTCGGGGACGACAGCACAGGCCTTGTTCAGATCTGTATTAGGCAGCGTGAGCCTTCTGAAGCGTGTGATAAAGTGAGAAGCATCCCCCTCTACTGTTGAACTTTACACATTACACTGAGGCCTACATTATTTAAGACGTGCCTCCTCCTCTCCGTTAGGGGGCGGTAGGTCTCACGGTGAGCAGAAGAACAGTGGCGCTGCCGCAGCACTTCCTCTTCCTTCTGCGGCCTCAGAGGTATGGCAGCTACACTTTTTTTTAGAAGACACCATCCGAGTTTAATCTATGTTATAACGTTGCCATCCTGAACAATAAATGTCTGTATTTTGTCAGGCGGTTAGATACACTTCATATATACTCAAATATTGACTTATGGGTACAATATTGAGTCTGTGTGATACGAGTTTTACATGGAAGCCGAGTGGTAGTGAATCCATCAGCTTTCGGCCATGTCTCCTTTGGCCAACATTAAAAGGCGTATATTTTATTGTTCCGCTGCTCCCGTTGAGTTTCTAATTCAACAATCTTCTACTATAATCCCGTTGTTGAAGCCCATACGACGCTAACAAACGTTGTGGGGCTGTCATGGCTGCGCTGCCATAAGCTAATGCTAACACTGCAAAGCAAACGTGCAGACTGGGGCATTAATTGTATTTTTTCCTTTTCAACAGAATATCTGATAATGGTCCGCTACTCACTCGACCCCGAGAACCCGACCAAGTGTGAGTATTGCTACATGTTTCTCTGTTAGCGTTTCCCATCAATAGAAGACACTATGGTGGCCTCTAGTCTAAAAACTAGTTGGAAAATAAAAATGTTAATATATTTTGTATGTTATGTTACCACAGACCATTCAAAAGTGACTAAACAAGAACTTTAAGAAAATAACTGCTATTTCTAGTGCATTTAATGAGGGGGTTGAACTAAAACTCACTAGTGCCACCATAGTATCTTGAGAATCTATGGGAAATGCTGTAATCCTGTTGTGTGGTTACTGTGATGACTACTTAGGACACCTTTGGAGCTTTCATGAAAAGATCTACAAATGAACTGAGTTACCCAAATGATAAAATGTCTTTTTTAATATATTTATACTATTTTATAAAACACCAACTTAAAATGCATTCTCTGTTTTAGCATGCAAGGCGAGGGGCTCCAACCTCCGGGTTCACTTTAAGGTTGGATAATGTTTAGTTGTAGCTACATTGCAGTCAACTTTTTTTTTTAATGCCATGTTTATCTGCCCGTAGAACACTCGTGAGACCGCTCAGGCAATCAAGGGCATGCACATCCGTAAGGCTAACAAATACCTGAGGGATGTGGTGGTGAAGCACCAGTGTGTCCCCTTCCGTCGCTACAATGGTGGTGTAGGCAGGTGTGCCCAGGTAAGATGACCGCTAAAGCTCTAGAAGAATTGAGGCTGCAGTGATGACTATCTTAGGACACCTTTGGATAAAAGATGAAACTAACATTTTAGTCTGAGCAGCTTTGTCACAAGTATCTACTGATGTGGGTGCAAAGCCTGTTCTCATGTGTCTGCCCTCCATTTAATTTTAGGCTAAACAGTTTGGTTGGACCCAGGGACGTTGGCCTAAAAAGAGTGCTGAGTTTCTCCTTCACATGCTCAAGAACGCTGAGAGCAATGCTGAACTGAAGGTATGTTCTGGGTTTAGTGACCATCACTGACCCATTTTATAGACTAAATCTTCGTATTGTTTTCACTGATCTTTTGTACTGTATAATCTAGCACCCATTAAAGTGCTTCCATGTTTACATTGTTTAATTCTAGTATAACTATAATGTTTGCATGATTGACCAAAAGATGGTTTGTACTTTCTCTAGATTATCTTCAATTGAATAACCAGTTCGGTGCTTTTTTATATTCATCCTTGTAGATGCACAAGGTACCTGGTATTTCTGTTGAACACAACATAAAGCATTTTATTTACTGCACTAAATAAAAAGCAGAAAAACAACTTTTGTTTTTGGACTGGAGAGATTGAGTCTACAATCTTGTGAATCAATAGACTTCATGTCTAAATGTTTCCTATGTGGTGGTTGGCAATGGATCCCACGGTTGTGGCAAGAGGCAAACTTTAACTAGATTAATAAAATTGCATCTAATTTGGCTCTAGTCACAACACTAAGGTAGCAGGAACTCATTGATGCATCTCAGGTAAATTATTACGTTACTTATAAACCTTAGAACTGAAAGCATTGTTGCTTTAACCCATTTATGAAAAGTAACTGAAAGGTTGTTGCTCTCACAACATGGTTAGGTGTGGTTAGCTGATGCTTCAGTCACATTCCACATACAAGAGCCTCATTGGTAAACATTTTTAAATTGTTACTGGTGCCCTTGTGCTAAAACCTATTTTGAACTTAAATCTACATGTAAAAGCTTGCACTAATCTGAAATTTCAATTCATACGTCTTCATCCTGTTAGTGGTAGAAATGCTCTACTTGGAGTTGTAATTTATGCATGTACTGAAGACACCCTCTCACAAAGGCGCACTTGCATTGGTTGCTTGCCTGTGCGTAAGAACCAGAGGAATAGAAAAATGAATGGCTTTTTTTTATTTCTGTCTGCTTTCACAGATGGGCCATGGCCAATCAGATATGTTAAAGTGTAGTCTGCAAGTTGACTTAAAACAAAAGCTTTATCTGACCCTGTTCAATGATGTAAAATGACATAATTATTTAACTTTAGTCCCTCTCCTCTACAGTATTATGAAATCAGTTTGTTTGGCCGATTATTGAAGTTCTCTCCTCTGGCCACTACAGATTACCTACTTTAAATCATAGAACATGGTCAGAAGCAAATTTAAGCATTTTTATTTTAAACTATCTTAATTTAGGAAATGACTTGGACTACTCATTAAGTGACTGGTGCTGGATGTATTTGTAAATCAGGCTGGTTTGTGTGTGTGTGTGTGTGCAGGGTCTGGATGTGGACTCTCTGGTCATTGAGCACATTCAGGTCAACAAGGCTCCTAAGATGAGGAGACGCACCTACCGTGCCCACGGCCGCATCAACCCCTACATGAGCTCTCCCTGCCACATCGAGATGATCCTCACTGAGAAGGAGCAGATTGTCCCTAAACCCGAAGAGGAGGTGGCCCAGAAGAAAAAGGTATGATTTTACTTTAAGCCCTTATGTTGTGTAGGATTCAAAACAAAGTAGTGTGTAGGCTGGAGCCTATACAGTTGCCATGATGACTTCTTAGGACACCTTTGGATGACCCATGAAAACAAACTAATATAAACTGAGCAACGAAAACTAAACAGAACAAATATGTGATGTTCTGCGATGGCAATGTGTCTGACTGAATGTTTGCCTTACAGGTCTCACAGAAGAAGCTGAAGAAGCAGAAACTCATGGCACGGGAGTAAATTTAATTAATAAAAAGAGAAAAAAAAACTTCTAAATGGTGTCTGTTTTTTTTTTTTTTTTCCAAGCTCAATTTAACAAACCTGGAATATCTTATTTTCACCAAAATAGACCTTATATTTCACTTTAAAATATAATCTGGAGTAAAGCACAAGTTCTAAAACTGATTATTTTAAGAAATGCCAATGTATATTTTTGAAAACGTTTGAAGTCTACTAGTTTTAGGGCTTAAACTAATTGGCTTAATCGTGATTGCTGA
Source organism: Philypnodon macrostomus (assembly GCA_036025475.1). Lineage (NCBI taxonomy): Eukaryota > Metazoa > Chordata > Actinopteri > Gobiiformes > Eleotridae > Philypnodon > Philypnodon macrostomus. The sequence goes on from JAVQKC010137041.1 coordinate 4,184, forward strand.
ATCAGAGCGAAAAGTTTATTAAACTCACAGCGGTAAAGTCAACACCCCCCAAAAAAATATACATTTGCATTACAATGACAAACGTTCTTCGTAGATCTACTCTCCCTCCAGAAAACCTTGGGTGGCATAGTTTTAGCCTCACGTGGTTCATATGTTGTAAAGTGAAATTCTTTTTATGAAAGTTGCAGCCCTAGTGTTAAAACTGTGGAAATTGTCCTGTTTGGAGAAACTTCAGTCGGCGGTTTTGACCACTAGGTGTCACCCGTGCTTAGGACAGTAGATGAGCGGGATGTTGCTAAACTGCAAAAATAATTATTTGGGCTAAAAACTAAACGTGCACACATTAGTTATATTTGACATGCTTGTTAAAAGTATTATAAAGCGGACTAACACTGAGTTGTGGAGGTTTTATGTCGTTCCTTATGTGTTCAGTGTGCTTTGACATGGATAAGATGCACGTGAGGTCTAATGACTATAGAACCAGATCGAGCATTACATCATTTCCTGATATAGACTAGTGCTTTTATGTTTAAGGAAATATTTATGAAATTTAAGCCATTTTTTATTTTGTTTGCTATGTATGCATGCTAGCAGTTGAAACTACAATTCTTCACACAAATATTTTGTGGTATAGTCTCGGTGTTTAAATGCAGCAAACGAACTTGAAAGGCTAGTGTGGAAACAAAACCGAAATTATGTAATTGTATTTAATTATGGCCTAGTTCTATTCTCTTTGGCCTTGTTATTTTTTCAGGAATTGTATTTAGTCTATTCAAGACATTAATGGAGATTCTAGTCACAAATGGCCCAGGCCTCTCAAATAACCAAACTGAAGCATTAGACCCAGAATTTCCTAACATAGCCTTTAAGTCTTAAATGAAACCCTTTAACCCCGTTTCCCACACAAGTCCATTTAAAGAGAAACGAATTGCTATCGCTTATTTGTCGCTTTATTGTGGATCCAGCAAATCAGAGCAGTGATGTCGAGCCAATGAGGAGCCCTCCCTAAATCTACACACCGTACGTCACCGACACGCCACCCAATCCGGACACTACCCTCGCTCGGCTCCGCTCTCCTCTCTCAAACTTTGGACTTTTGAGCTAATAGACACTAGAAATAGATGATAATGTTTTATTATCTCAAAGAACTGCTGGAACACAACAGAGAAAGTGTCTTTTTATTGTCCGCTGTTGGGCCAACCGGACTGAAGTGAAGCCGACCCCAGGACTGCGTGGGAATACGGCTACGGCAAAAGAGACTTGTTTTGGATGATTTTTGCCCCATTCAAACATGTTGCAAAAGTGGTGTTTTTGACAGTTTCGTTTTTAGACGACCTTCAGTGTAATATAATCTGTTGTTCGTGGATTTTTGTCTTACCGTGAGCTCAGTGCGTGCCGTCCCAGTGCAGGTGCAGTGATCTTTCTGACAGCTCGTGGAGGACTCTCACAGTGGGTGATGTTAGCCGTGGGTCAGATGGACGGGTCCCGACAGAGCGCCTTCCTCCTCAGCACCCCTCCTCTGGCCGCTCTGCATAGCATGACCGAGATGAAGACCCCACTATATCCGGCCTATCCCTTGTCTTCCAACGGCCCCAACTCTTCCACCTCACCGGCCACCACCTCTCCCAACCCGGGCGGCATGGCCGTGTCCTCCCCGGGGATCAAATCCTCCACCGGGTTGTCTTCGGGGCTCGGCTCCCCTCAGCAGTGCACGTCGGCCACCCCTCACGGAATAAACGACATCCTAAACCGCCCCACCGCAGCCTCCGCCTTAGCCACAGCCGCGGTGGGCTCGTGCTCGTCCACAGCGGGCATTCTTACTGGACTGCCTCGTTTTAGTAGCCTCAGCCCGCCGCCTCCTCCGGGACTCTACTTCAGCCCCAGCGCGGCCGCGGTGGCCGTGGCCCGTTACCCCAAGCCTCTGGCCGACCTCCCGGGCAGGACGCCCATCTTCTGGCCCGGGGTCATGCAGAGCCCCCACTGGAGGGACGCCAGATTCGCCTGTTCACCCCGTAAGTGTGCTGCATCTGTAAATAGACCTATGTATTTTTATTTGTCTAAATATGTATCTGTCCTACTGACAAATAAATAGGCCTTACAATTCAAGTTCTAAATTAATAATGATAGCTTGCTTAACTGTGCCTGTAGGCCTATTGTTGGTAGGCCTGTTAAGAATTTATTTAATCATTTCTAATTTTAATTGTAACATTCCTATTGCAGATCAGAACTCCGTGTTGCTGGACAAAGACGGTAAAAGGAAACACACACGGCCCACATTTTCGGGTCAACAGATTTTTGCTCTGGAAAAGACTTTTGAACAGACTAAATACCTGGCCGGGCCAGAGCGAGCGCGACTGGCTTATTCTCTAGGAATGACCGAGAGCCAAGTCAAGGTAAAAATCATTCTATTTATGACATTAAATATAGGATATATTTCTGAATTTACCTAACATACACTAAAATACAAAGTCAAGCTGTAGCTACTGAACAATCACGTGACTGATGCTAATATGCTGAGGACACTTTTATAGACTAGTCAATCTTTTGCGATCTTTAATTCTTTTTATTTTTGCAGCTACTCTTGTATGAAATATAAAACATATTTCTGAGTTTTTTCGTAGTTTTTTCCAAAGCACATTTGTTATACAAAACATTTCATATTCGGATTGTCTTGTGTGTCGCAGGTGTGGTTCCAGAACAGACGGACTAAATGGAGGAAAAAGCACGCTGCAGAGATGGCCACGGCCAAGAAGAAGCAGGACTCTGAGACCGAGATGCTGAAGGGGACCTCCGATAACGAAGAGGACGATGATGAATATAACAGACCTCTGGATCCTAACTCAGACGACGAGAAGATCACACAGCTGCTGAAGAAACACAAGCCCGGCTCCTCGCTCCTCATCCACACGTCAGAGAATGACAGCTCCTAACTGACCTCTGTGGGAAAACATTTAACAAACTCTCGGAGACATGCACACTTTAACCGTCCACACGTTGTTTGTGTTTTTTTGCACGGTGATTGGAGACACCTGTCCAGCGAGAAGAACAATTTGTGGTTGAAATATGGACACTGCTACAAGGACGTTTCAGCGCCCAGATGGTACACACTTGTAAATAAAAGCGTGAGTTGTATTCCGTAGAATTTACTGCTGTTCATAATTTAAATGTTTTGTACAAATCGCCCCGCTGACTGTTTATCATTTGTAATTAGTTCAGACGCAATTTCATAGTGGGCCATGGTATATATATATTTTTTAAATCACTCCATGTGGCCAGTATCGAAAGGCACCATCTGTACCCTGGTTGTACTTGCCTACATTTGGCCTTGTTTTTTGCCCCATAAGCCACACACGTTTTAGTCTAATTTGATTGTTTAACAGTGACTGGACTCTGCACAGTTCTAGCAGATAAATGTAATGCACTTTTATTTAATAAAATTTAAAATGCTGGCTTGTTGTCTTTGGAAAACAGATTATTTCAAAAAGAAAAATAGACAATGGCTATTCCTGTTGCATATTTTTTTTATTTGACTACACGATGTAAAGAGGCATAAATACAGTGTTTCCCATAGATTTCTAATGAGGCTATGGTTGCAGTGACCATAAATGCAGTAGACATATCTTTTTTCCCCTCTATTTAATCTTTAAGCTGTTTTTTTAAATCACAGTATAGTTACTTTTTGTGGGTTAACACAATTTAACAAGCAAAAAAAACCTATGTTTTATTTTCCAGCTGGTTGGGAAATAGCAAGTAATTATATTGCATGGCACTAATTGCAGGCCGTCGTGTTAATTTTGCACAATTTTTGTGTTTGTAGACAACGACAATAATATATATATATACATATGATTTTGTGGTAGTAGTGAACTTACTTAAACCGGCGTGCGCAGGGCTCGGAATCATTTAGCTCAACGTCTCTTAATTGAAAAGCACTGAAGCGGTTTGCTGCCACTTATGGTCATATTTAATTTATCAAAAGTGAATGCTGATGTCGAAAGGGGAGACGTGCAATTTACTGTGGGATAAAAAATTGTCATAAAAAGTACTGAACAGCACAGGCAATATAAAAAACAAACATGTCTGGATTTTATAATTATTTCTGTGTATAAATTAATATTACTACTATTTTTTATTTTATTTTAAACAAAAGTTGAACCGACTGCAATTAGCATAACAAAGGTCTAAAAATGGCGGGGACAAGGTTGCGTTGTAGTTCGTATAAGGAAAAAAATGCAATTGACCCCCAGAGTACATTTATTTTTATGATATAATTTATATAATTATTCTATTTTTTTCTATTTGTAAAAAGCTTATAACACAACTAATAACATAGCGTTTCGTGATTTCCGAGTTTTCCTTTTCGATGCACTTATTGGGACTTACATTTGAACAAAATTACTTGACTTTACAGTTATTTCACTTTCATATTTAGAGTTTGCTGAAATGGTCAAAGCTAATGGAACAGCTCATTATGAATGCTATAAACACGGTATGCTAGTTTGAATGTAGTCTGGGGTAATATGGCTATGGGTATGCGAGTGGCTGCGGTATGGGCTGCTGAGGTGAGCCGCTGTTATTGGCAGTGAAAAGTGGGATCTCTCACAGTCACAGGGGTCACTGCTGTATACGGTGCCTGTCATTACACCTGCTGCAGCCACCTTTCAATTTTCCCTTTAATACTGGCACTGTTTAATATCAGCCTTAGGACATATGGGCATCGCGGGGCCATCTCTTCACATGGTGGGTAGTAATTAGTTACATGTACTCCGTTACATTTACTTTTTAAAGCTTTTTTTAGTAGTTTTAATGCACCGTGCTTTTAACTTCATTCGTGTTCTGTAAAAAGAGAGGATTTGGAAATATGTCTTCTTGTGCCTTAATTTATGTCATTTTGTTGGCCTTTTTCGTTGTTTATTGTTGAAAATACCTGAATCTGACTATTATTTATTTCTCTGTGTGATCAATCTAAGTACCAATACTAAATATATATATATATCTTTTGGCAGTAACGCTTGAATATCTCACTTCTATTCAGCAGCAATAAAGCATTAATTAATATGTAATTACTTGTAATTTAATGAATAAGCAGTCCATTGATACTTAGTTAACACAAATCTATTAAAAAAATGCATTATAACAAGGTTATAACTATACTATTTGGCTATTTGGCAGTAAATGTTAAAACAGTGTGTATGTTATGCTGTTGGCTGCTGTTTTCAGACAAATGTTTTAGTTTTTATTTTTATTCCAATTTTATTTTAGTCACTTTTATATCCATATTGATATTCACAGCAGGACTAATTCTAGCTCCAGATGCTGTTAACAAGCTGTGTGTTGACTCTAGGTGTGAAGGAACATTGCCTTTATGTGTTCCAGGTGTAGTAAACATGGGCCCGGGCCCTCGGGGACTCACTGCAGCATCTGTTGACTGACTTGCTTTGCCAGACAGATCGTGCACGCTCTCACAATGCCACTCTTTCTGCCAGCCAAGTCCCACCACTTTCTGGAAAATGCTGGCACCCTTCTTCTTGGTCTACAGTTGGAGGACGTGGACAAGACCGACCTGGGAGCACAGCTGTGATTCTGCTGAGGTATGGGCTTTAAATAAACACAGATATGTTGATTTTGCCAATATATAATTTGAAGCCCTATTCTTATCCTGTAGAAATATTGACCAAATAAAAACCACAGTTTACTCAGTTTACAGTATGCTTCTAAATTAATTTAGCAAGAAAATGTATTGATTTTAGTAGAATTTGCATTTACTGTACTATTTATTTTTGCAATGTAGCCTGGGTCAGCTTTCTTTATGCTTGTATTCAGGTAAAACATATGCTACAAGTCAACAGTCACTGTTTTATCTACTACAGCTTACAACATAGAAATGTTACTTACTCAAATGCTGTGTTCTTTTCATTCTAAAATATATTAATGAACGAGGTATTTCTGTATTTTGTAGTGTGTTCATTATCCTAAAGCAGTAGTGCAGCAATGTATTTTTCATTTACAATTCTGGTTAAAAATAAGGAACATTATTAATTCAATTAAGTAGTATCATAAGCTTTTAACAAACCACTACTAAAGTGTAATGTAATTACTAGAGTCGCACCAGATTACAAAATGCCACAAACAATTTAGGCATACAGTGTGTTTTACAAAACGATATCACTTTCCGTTGTAGAAAGCTCGACCACCATACTACACAAACTGTAAACATCTATATGAACCATGGATGATAAGCCTCATATTAGTTGGCACTAGAGAAAAGGCTAGACCATCTTTTTACCTTCCGGTCCAACCTGTTGACTTCCTTCTAAATCGTGGCCTGTTTGCTGGTGTGACTAATGTGTTCGCATTAGACAATCTTTATAAAGAGACCATTGACAGGCTCTCAGTTGACCATGTAGTACAAGAGATTACACACAAGGACATGTGTCACGGGGGCTGCGGCTCCCACACCAGTGAATTGTAGCTCCCATTTGCCTGTGGCCTTATCTCTCTCTAACCCTGCTCCCAGTCTTCTGATAAGGAGCGCCTTGGGATCCCCCATTATGAAAAGCTAACGGGCCACACTGCAGCAGCAGTCTCCTCACTCAAGCTGTAGCTCCACTATCTAGCCTTTTAGCACATATTCATGCTTGACTGAAAGCATTGTGTGCTCCACTGCTCTGGATCCACCGTGTTCTAAGAGAATTGAATTCTTTCCTGAGGCATTCTAGTGCTGCTCACTGAATGCAATAATCACTGGCCTGTGGGCTAGGGAAATAAAGTCGATGTTAATTGCTCTGTCTGCTTGAGCAAGTTAATGACAGCCTATGCAAATAATTAAGTGTAGGATTTGAGCAGGTGCTTCAGAGGAAGGCCTTACCTGTGGCTTGGTGTTTGAGTGCACACTCAGGCAGATAAGATATAATATAAGATATCATCTTTAGCCGTGTTATCTGCAGGTCTCATAGCACTGTGTAAGGCTGAGCCTGGGTTATAACCTGCTTTAAGTATTTATTCTGAGATAATCTCCTTTAATGATGTTTCACCCTCTGTGTGTCACCAGAGCTTCTCCTGTAGTGGCTTATGAACAGGTGTCTCTGCGTGACAGCTTCCCTAGGTAAACATATTCACTATATAATCCTTCTTTGTGCATTGTAAGTTGTTATTTTACAATATGGCTTCACCAATCCCCTGGTTCTTTTTTAATGTACAGCATTACTATATATATTAAACATTATTTTAAACATCAGTCTATTATAATGCTGTATTATAATAAATGGGCTAACAGACAACACTTTTTAGACTTTTTACATTTTTAAGCTAAAGATATACAGGAGCTCTGAATCACTCTGTCACTTTCATGACTTTCAGAATAGCTTACTAGATGTTTTCTCTTCTCTCGGACCTACTGAGGTGCTCCCACTTGAATATTTGTTATTTATTATTTTTAGCTTATGACACCTTTGTTAATAGTCACTAACCATTTGTTTGCTCTTAGGTCTAAGTGGTCCCAATAGTGAATACAACTTTTTGGTCTAACAGATACTGTAAAGCCTCAATTTTCACAGTGATATGACACCAGGACTAAGACAAGCAGCCAGGTCAAGAATATATATTTTTTTGTTTTTTGTTTTTTTTACTATAAATCCAAGACACTGTTGTCATGAATATAATAGGCTGTTGTATGGTACGGCCTTCATCAGGAAGAACCTGTATAAAGCTGGATGTTATTTATTCTGCTGTGAGACGAGGCCTAAGTAATGTCAAAATGAGCACCTTAGTAGACCGTGGCAATAAAAAAGCTGCCCTTATCACCCAAGTCTTTTCATCTGAATTTTATTAGCACTAGCCACACTAAAATAACCTGTTAACACGTATCATAGTGCAGCAATAATAACCTCCTCAATCATATTTTAAAAGTCACGTCACATCAGGACAGCATAATTCATCTCTATGCAAATACCTCCGTGTCAGCCCATTAGTGTGTCGCTAAAGGAGTTTTATTAAAATGCATTCTTTCTCAGTCTCTTTTTTACTTGCCACTAATAAAACACAAGCCCCACTGCACAAGAATTATGGCAACTATTAGGCTAACATATGGACATCATGCACTCTGAAAATAAAAACCAACAGATAAAGTGGCAGGGTCACTGTGGGTGCAAACACTTAAGAAATGGCAGTAAAGTAATAGATGTGCTCAAGCTGTCGGCAGCAGAGCGGACTGCCCGTGGAAATCAAAGCCTGATTATACATTCATTTGGACGTGCTCTCTCTGTAGACACACACCTCTCACTTGTGCAGCCTTCTACTGAGCTGGCATTAGGGCCATCACAGAGTGCCTCCGAGCCATAAATCCAACAGACACTAAAAAGGTAATAAACTGCATTACGGCACTAATGAAATTAAAACAATGTGTGAGGATCTGTGCAGTGGGGCTGGGGCACCGCAGTCCACTCAGTAATATGAAACTGTGTAATGTAAGTGACTTGCAAAAATGTGTCAGTCAATCTATAATTAATTGTCCATTTATTATTGTAATGAGTAAATTGTTGTTCTTAATTTGACCTTAAATCATTACTAACCTTCAGGCTCTGTGTGTCAGGAGTTAAATAGAAGGAAGTGATTTGTATGTGAACCCAAAGAGAACATGAGGAGTGTTCTGGTGCAGTTTGTTCAGATATGTGTCTTGTTTAGATCAGGTGATGCTCTCACAGCTCACTGACAGTGTTAGGTCTGACAGTCAGTTCATATAGATGTTTTCCACCCACTGTACAGAGGAAGGGGGGTACACCCTGGAGAGATGATGACCCCTCCCTCCTGATTATCTCTCATTTAACAGTTTATCAAAGTCACAGGCTCCTGCCATGCTTGTGTGAACGCTAGATTTTTCTATTTTATGGAGCCATTAATTTCTTGTGGATCATTAGCTTCCATAGATCCCTGTTCTGACAAATGCAGCTGGTGAATTATGCACACAATGTGCTTGCTCTGTCGCCGACAAGCGCTCTACCACTGAAGGCATCAGCAGATAAACATGGAGTTCCCCTACACATTATCCAAACATGTGAGGGTGCTCTGCTTGGCTATATAACAGAGAAAAGACAGTATGACACATGGGACCATCACAGAGCCTTTCACTCAGACTGTTGGTACATCTGGGGAACACAGACAAATGACAAATTAAGTACAGCTTACACCCCTTCATGTGAAATGTGGACACCATACGTTGTGGATCTCAGAGCCATTTGTAGAAGGAGGTGAATCTCTTTCTGTGCACATAGCTGTTTAGTATTTCCAATACACTACTCTCCTTTTGCTCTTTGTGCTCTGAAGGTTAAATGACACAGAAAACGCCCACAACAAAACACTATTTACCTCTGTGTGTAACCTTTACTAAAGAGGAGCGAGTGCTTAAGAGTCAACCACCTTATAGCTCACTCTATAAACTGTGGCTAAGCCATATGCGTACATAGCCCCCGATACAAGGACTGTCTACAATCCAAATTCACAGCAGCTGGGGCATTGTGTGAAATGTGTTGCTCTCATTGAAAGTCATTGATAGTGCCTTTGCATTGTCTGTTATGGGTCAGTTTGTATTTGGATATCACAAATACAGCTGTAGTGATATTACTGGTCCATTTTTTTGTGCCTAGTGATATGAAAGGTATGAGCTTAGGATGTTGCAAAACTGCTTGTTTACACACACACAAACTGAGTGAAACTTTGAACTGTCTGATTCCACTAGCAGCATAGACATAGAGATGCAGTGATACAATAAACATGACGTGTCTCAGTGTGTGTTTGCATATAAAGATATAAGCACTATAGGCTACATTATACCTTAAGGCATATGGTCATTCAAAGCCATTAGTGGGTCACTAGGAGTTCCCCCTGCCAACAGACTCCATGAAGTTATCAGTACATATATTGACAGAAGTGTCCAGATAATATGTGGAGGTGTTTTAGCCGATGACTCCCTAAAGCAGAGGCAGGAGCATGAACTCCGTTAGCCTCATCTTACCCAGTGTTAATATCTCCACTGCTTCTTATGGGCTACTTATGAAGTCAGCCGTAGACAGTGTATTGATCTGAACCATCACTGATTTGATGTGCCAAATCAGAGTGACCAGTAAAGAGAGGCCTTAAGTGCACGGGGTCTATGCCCCTTTTCCTTATGACCAGACGCCCTTCTGAGGTCAGAGGTGAAAGGTCTGTAGCCTAGCCAAGGTTCTGCAGCATTACCATTGCACTAGAGTTAATTTCATCTCTAGACAAGGGATAGTATACACAAAAAGTAAATCCATTTGAAATAGTGGTTGATTTTAGATGACTAGAAAGCAAGCTAATCCAATGAAAGTCTGATTTAACTGGCCAAGTCTTTAATCAATACTTAAGAGTCATAATATCCCGGGTCAGTGACAGAGACATTTCCATAATCGATGAGAAGAGGCTCTCAGGTTCAGCAGGTTATTGTGCTCATTCTTCACACTGTTTTATAGTGGGGCTGTCTGTCACACAGTAGAATAGTGCAGAATGATGAGTTTGTGTGGGTCCAGTCCATCAGAGGTCACAGTCTAATCACTGCACTGTAGTCATATGCACTGAAAGACTATGACATAAACACACAGTTTTTAATCAAATCCGCACACTTTAAGCCCAGCCCATACTTAGATTTTCTTTACATTTTAAGGAGGCAGTAAAACACATTTAATTCCCCAAAACCGTTAAAAGCCTAAACAAAACAGGCCCGTCACTGTGTGGCCAATAAAAAATAAAATCCCATTAAAGCCAATTGAGGCACAGCAATGTGTTTGTGGCCAGTCAATAAACCAAACACAGGACGGCAGGTCGGCTCAGACTTCAGTTAGGACAACAAGGTCACCCAAGAAATACAAATGAACAACCATCTGATGGAACTATCAATTCTATTGTACTGACTTTTATTTGTCAAAGTTACTTTAGAATCATGACCTTATCTTGGCCCACTTCTTCACACAGATATAAAAACACAATGCCAAGTGCTCAGTGTCAGAAGAGGAGAATACATTCTGTATATAATTATACATATGCAGTATATCTGTCACATAATATAGTAATGGCTGGACATGAACTATGAAGTAGGGCTGCACAATATTGATTCAATCAATCTGATTGTGATTTTTATGACAGATATTGCGATATTGTTTTTAAACCCAACATGGTGTGTGAGGTGAATACATCTTGACATTTTCTTAACCCTTAGTTAGTTTAAATGGTAATAATGAATGATTGTTCTTCTTGAGGTAGAGCCTGTGAACCAGTATATGTGTGTGAATAGACAGGGGCATTTGTGTAGCTCCTCCACAGCTCCAGGTCACATAACTAAAGAGGCATTAACGCTCAGTTGCAACATCACTAAACAAACAGAGGGCCTTGGCGAGCATGGGAAAACCGCATTAAGATACGTCACAATTTGACCCTTGTGTTGGGCAGACTCTTCTACTGCTACCTGCACGGAGCTGACAACTTTCTCTCGTGTGTACCAACTTTCCCAGGATGTCACATCCATATAAGGAGCACTTCCTGGTCCATAACTCATGTTGCTTTCAAATGGTATGGGGTTAAATGTTATACATGAGTTTCCAACATGGAGGGCCACATGAACACCTTTTTAGAAACAACACAAACTGCCCGAGTTGTGATGTTAATGGCTAATGGTGAATACAAATCATCAATATAGATGATTTGGGAGAGTCTCTAACTAACTAAACTAGAATATATGGTGTTATTTACATAGTAACATCTTATTTAGCAAAAACTAAATGATCTAGTTAAGCTCTTAACTGTTTTTTTAAACAAATAAATGTAGTAGCAATTGCACTGCATTTATTAAACCACATTTTGACATTTCCAGATCCCACATTTCTGAGCAAAAGGACGAGTAGACCAGTAGCGCCATCAGAGAAATGGCATCCGAATTGCACTTAATAGCGGCTTTAGTGTGTCAGGATCTTGCCTCTGTTGCACCTCACTCACCCTGGCTGCTCTGTCCTCAAAACCTTCTCTTCAGGCTGACACACTAAAGACCACACTGTGAATGTGAAAGTCTCTGTTTTGGATGTGATGGCTTCAGAAGCTACAATCGATTACACTTAAAAGGAGTTGGGATAGTTATAATCATTGTTAACATTCATTTCAAAGGAATAAACCAAACAAGCATTGTAATGATTTCATGGGAAAAACTCTCAAAGATTGGATGTGGTTTAGTTTTTCTTTATTCTCAATTCAACAATTCAGTACATTGTCTACTTAAGATCAGGACAAATAGCTGTTGACAATTCACACCGGATGATAATTATGTATGGTGAGAATAGATCTTTTTGTGATTTGGTCTGAATTACTCTGGTACCTTACAGAGGCAAAATATGAATTAATACTTCCTGAACTTGCCATGTAAAGCAACCAATGCCATTGCCATGAAAATGTCTTACTGCATTACAAAAATGTTAGGTTAAATAGATGGGTCCTTTCTTTATACAAATGTCCTATATTATGCTTTTTGTTTCTTGCACATTTCACAGTCTATTTTGGATTCATTTAGGTTTTACATTTTGCAACATTAATCACATGACATTTATACAATACAAGCTGTTTTGTGGAGTTCGCGATTGGACTCGCTCAAATGCTCTGAATCGACACCTGCCTCTTTAAGACAGGAACAAACTATTTGTGCCGGTTTTGGGGGTTTTAACCCCTTTTTACTTCTTCTGTGATTTAAACAAATCCTTGACTCACAGCCGAACACACATCTTCTCGAATTAGATATGTTGTTAAATGGAGGTGGCAACAATGTTCTCTGGATGTATTTGTTGACAGTGCAGGAGCAGGCAGAAGCACTTCCTAGAGAGGAGTGGTTTCCCCCCATTTGTTACATCACTTATAGTTACATTTTTTTTAGCTCTTGGAAAGGACTATAGCTCAACATAATTAATTACTCAAACGCGAATGAAACAAAACACAACTTTGTGTATGTGTACATTAGAACAAAAAAAAAAAAGTAGGTTGATCATGCCTCACATCAGTATCAGTGGAAGGTCCGAGCGAGGTGTATTCAGATCATGAGACTGACCCTTGGCAGCTGAGTCCCACAGTCTTTTTGTTCCTTGTCAGACCCTCCACTCCCCCATCTGGCCCAGGGAAATGCCCTCAGGGGCCTCTTTGTAATCCTATAAAGTGGAAAAATACCAATTTGTAACCATTTGTCTCACAGCAGGGTTGGGTGTTAAGCAGTGATCTGTTGACTTGTCCCTGTGACGTGCCCTGTAGGAGCCTCTTTAGGGCAGATGCATCTGATCCATACCATGAAGGGCTCATTAGTTTGTTGTAGAACTGTAGTGAAATGACAGGGCACCTGAGTGAAAACTATATTACTGTGAACTGTGTGAAACATTTAAGAACAAACAAAACAAATTTATAACTTTCTTTAACCTCAAACTTTGGATCCAGTATTAGACAGCACAATCCTGCAATACATCATCTACACACCTTAAACACATGGATGCTTTGCCAATATTTATCTGTGTTTCATTTTCCCTCCCTTTATGTTCAGATTTTTTGTGTTGTTTTGGCAGTGGGACTGTCCCGTATTATAACGTGGAAGCAGGCAAGCGGACCTGCATCTGTGATCGGCCAAAACCAGAAAGAAGATAGAATACCGTTAATGAAATAAAAAACAAAAGTCATTCCGAGGTATTCAATGCAACTTACATTTGAACTGTATGCCAGGGGATAGTTGTATCATCTACTGTATAATTGTGTGTGCAAGTGAAAAAAAAAACCCTGTAGTTGACCCTCAGAATCCAATGCTAAAAGTTGCTGTGATCACCATGGCGTAAATAAAACATTCACCATATTCATTATTTATAATCTAATATTTATAATTTAACTGTAGAATTGTCTGCCCACTCAATTTTGTTACATTTGTCCTCTAAGTATATTTTTTCAGCAAACCACAGGCATTACAAAACCCCACACTTAAGAAATTACCAATCTTGTGATTTCCATTTTACGCCACTTTACACGGTGTAAAGTCAAGGCCAATGAAAAGCTCTTAGATGAGACACTTTTGGAGTCACAGATTTACAATTAGCACTTTTTGCCTGTTTCCGGACATGGCGAGCGACCTGGATAATTCAGTTGTGAGCCGAACACTGCTCTTCACACATTCCCACACGGTCACCCTCTGCAGATTATAATGGTTCTATAAAGTCCGCTGACCTCACAGTCTCTCCCATTTACAGCCAATGACTTTAAGTGTGTCCATTCTAGTCCACAGGTATTTATTAAGAAAGGGATACAGACCTGCCTTCCAAGTGCTTTGAAATCGCACTAGTCCCGTGGGATTTGATTTCGGCCAAGAAATCATGTTACTACTGAGGTTACAAAATGAATTAGAAATATAGTGTATTATACATTTTTTCAGGTCTTTTTTGGATTTAATAGTTTAATCTAAATGACAAGCAGACAGTTGTTTCAGATTCATTTTTAGATTTTAGTTCAAACTTGTTCAAATTTAATTTGAATTTTAGTTTTAAATGTGTGTTTAACTTTACAATTAGATAGTCATTGATAATGTTATTTCTGAGATTTAATACCTATTAAATAAATGATGACGTACATATTTATTTATACATAACCAATAAAGATTGTCCTTAGCATTAACCCAGTAGAGTAAGAAGATATGATTCTGAAGATATGGGACACTTCCCACATGACTGATAGGGTCAGTCTGTTGGCACTTATTGCAGCTGATGGCAGCACACAGCCTCACAGCTCAGTGCTCCAGCTGTGTCAATGGCTTATGTGTGAAATGTAAGCTATGCAGGTCAGAGCGGCCAAGAGTCATGCTAAGCAAATAAATGCAGTGAGGTAATAGTCCCTCCCATGCTGCCCTGTGCATAGTTCATTATCGGGGACACACTTTCACCCGGCCCCAGAGCCCCTCTCAATGAGAACGACCCTCTCAAATCATGATAAGTGGACCTGATTGGTCTTTGTCCCAAATGTGTTCTAATGCAGAAAGATGAATCTTTATGTAAAAATCAATAGCTGAGATTCTCTAGTGTTATGGATCTTTTTGACAATGAGGCAGCAGCTCTTTTAAGCTGAAAATGTTATAGTTTTGTCAATCGATAAACTGGCCTCTTCTTTTATCATCTTCCTTTCCCATATGGCATTCATCGTCTCAAGTGAGACAGGAATGGCCCAGGTCCACTCTCACTCTATTCTAATGATAATTCTCTAGTCCATTTAGCCACTTATTGCTGATTGAGGGTTTTACACTAATATTTTGCATTTTAAGCTCTTAAGTTATTTGACAGGTGTATATACTACAAAAAGATGACGCACTTATTTAGGTTAAAAACATAAAATCTTGTTCAATAGTATTCAACATACAGCAGGTGCATTTGTGATGGTCATGTGCCCACTGTTATGATCTGTGGTACATTAGCCTGTAGCATTAGCCCATAGTTCCTTCATGTATTTGTCTTGTCTCGGTGGTCCTCAGACAGCGACCTCATGTCTCTGACTTGAGAGATGGAGACATTATTGGTCTAGGGCTTTTCTTGGCTCTTTTATTGTTTTATAAAGGCAGCACACAGACAGACAGTGCAATCTCAGATTGATTATGCCGTTTCTCTCCATTGATTGTGCAGCTCTCCCGTGAAGTGTGGAAAAAGAACAGCGTTGAGAGCAGGAGAATTATGACAAAAGCACTTTTATTACGATATGTATTTATTCTCCTCTTCACAAAGAGAGTGGAGTCGTTGAAGAATTGTTTTTTATTCATTTCATGGATTATTTGCTCATTATGCATTAATCATGGTGCCCCATCTGGAAGGTGCAGGCGTGACTATGTGAGAAACAGCCATTCTGATCTCAATTAGATTATGCCTCTCCCCTCCGTCTACCCATAAATCACTTCTCCAAAGTGAAATTAACAGTTACTGGAGCGCATTAATATCCCAAGTCAGGCGTATGCTAAAGGCAATGACTGGAACCAGCCATCTCTCACAATGTTGAAAACATCATTCTGTTTGTGAAATCTCAACATTACATGGTGTAGCCACGTAGCGCTTCAGTCCTCACCTGAGGGTTTTATCTGAGCTATCTCTGCAGTCTGCACTATGTAGCTTATGATCATAACCATATATGTTTATATTAAATAGGGCTGTGGATGGTGTTGATCACATTCTGCACTAATGTAAGGGCCATTCATTCAAGTACTTATAGAGGGATTCTGTAATTTTATGGCATACTGTGATTTACAGTGTGATTTTGGACCAATTTTTTTGTCCCACAGAAGGAGCACTACTCTGATTGAGTATGAATGAAACAGTGACATATTATTTTGCCAATCACTTGAATGACAGAGCCCTGGGGAAGAAGACTTAGAGCTGCTGTGTGATGTCCCTCACACTTTGATAGATTAGACGGGTAACATTAAAATGGAAATGACTCGAGGGAGATCTGACAGGAAACTGCAGCTGACCTCTGACCTTTGGCTAAGACCACGGACTGACTGTGCAATCCCTCCGAGAGATGGACTGACAGACAGAATGGATAGAGACTAAGAGCCTGTTGCATTAAGAGGAAAATAGCTGTGTGAGATTTAGTGACATTTAGCTTTGAGCTCCTTTGCCCAAATATGATATGTTATTTACCTTCAATTATTTTTACACTGGCCTGTTGTCTTGGTCATCATCGTATCTGTATGTATCCACTCAGGTTATCCCGTAGTCAAAAAAAGGATTTCAAAAAGAAAATCATGAATTTTGAGGCTGGCACACTACTGTACTACTGAAACTATAGTTTTCTTATATTCTGTTACAGATGTTGCATAGTAAAAGTTAGTTAGTTCATGTTTTGTTTGTGATTTTGCTTGTGTGTTTATGTTTTTGTTTGAAGCAGTGAATAAATTCCTAATTCCAAGCCCTCATATGTGCGCGTACAGTGGGGAGAAGGGTGTCTCAGAGCACATCTTCAGTCTCCATACATAATTAATGACATCATTTCAACTACTGTATTGACTAAACAAATGCATAAATCACACAGGCCTCAGTCAATAGACATGGAAACATTTAATCATGTTCTAAATAATGACTAGTGTTCCCATAATGCCATAATTATTTTCAGCTGCTGATTTGAATTAATCACCTGTCAAAGTGCACTCAGAGTGAGGGGAGATGTGAGGATCCAGCAGAGAGCAGCGGCTGTCTGACTGACTGAAGGGAAAAGCCGCCCCGCCCGCAGTGTCTGTTATCTGGAGTGGCAGGTGAAAAGTGGCTGTCAAAAAATGCACTGGATATTTGCTGTTTTGTTTATTAGCAGACCGGCGCTGAATAAAAGTGAGGGAACACGTATAGGCTGTCCGTCCGCCTTTTCATCTGCTCTTCTAAATGGGTCTGGGGATTGGAGAGTGCAGTTTATCCCCTCCATTCTCCCTGACAGAGAAACCATTTAAAGCTCAGCGCGCAGGCGACAGCAGTCTGTCACCAGAGACACGGCTCAAATCAACTGGCCATGCTCTGCTCCCACTTGTCTGTGCCCATGTCTCCTGTAATGAACACAAATACCCCCTTTTAATACGACATGGGCCTTAGCCACATCACCTCACATTCAGGACAGATAGCAAAAGCAGCAGGTGAGCAAAACAACTCAGAACAACAGAAATCATGGATTCTATGTCTATTATGGATGGAAACTAGACAATATTATATTTGTATATTGTTTTAATGAAGGCAGCTGTGCACACCAACAGATAATAGTGACTTATAGGATATAAGGGAGTAACACAAATGAGATAGTTGATAAAAGAAGGAGAGTGAGACGATTCCGTTGCTGAGGAAGTGATGGAGGAGAGTGAGATGGTTCTGGTGCTTTAAATGGTAATGAAGGATATTGAGATTGGTTTGCTGCTGAGTTGGTGATGGAGGATGGTGAGATGATTTTGCTGCTGGGGTGGTGATGGAGTATAGTGAGATGGTTCTGCTGCTGAGGTGGTGATGGAGGAGGGTAAGATAGTTCTGCTGCTGAAGTGGTGATGGAGGTGGGTCAGATGGTTCTGCTGCTGAGGTGGTGATGGAAGAGAGTGATATAGTTACGTTGCAGAAGTTGTGATGGAGAAGAATAAGATGGTTCTGCTGCTGAACCTAGATGCTATAGTTACAATTGACAAGGCCATCTCTTTGGGAAATGTTGCTTAAACACTCAAAAACCAGCCTATTTCCCACTTGGCTCTTGATTCAACAGGCCCAGGTTAATGGCTGTATGTTTACTATCCACTACCTGTGAGATGACCAGGCTTTCCTCCTCCTCCTCTGCTTCCTCAGTGATGAAGACTGTAGTGACATGATGTGACGTCAAGTCTCTGCTTGGATGAGACGAACAAGCACTAATATTTATTCATGATGGAGAGAAAGTAGTGCTTTGTTGGCATAGGCTACTTCATTTACATTCTCTTATAGACTGTTTGCCCCAGTGTGGGAGCTGGTCCTGTCTCCAAATAGATGGACCTGTCTTTCTCACTCTTCTCTATCGTCATCGTACTGTGAATGAAAACTAGGGCTGCACAGTAACCATGTTCGTAAACACAGTATCCATATCACAAGGATATCACACTAAGTGAAATAAATGCCAAATTTAGTAAATCATTTCCTTGTGAATAAATGAAAATATTTAGTCTTGATTCAGTCCTCAGTTTAGTCTTGGTATGGTCTAGATTTAGGCCTGGTTTGGTCCTAGTTTGGCCTTTCCGATTTTTCTAAAAAATATTTTTAGAAAATCTACATTTACATTAAAAAATGTTATTCCCAGATACTGTATTACTGTGTGTATATTATCACAATACTCAAAATAGCTTTTGTATAGGGCATGTTTTTTACCTCATATTTTTTATATATTATGCAGCCCTATTTTAAAGCTGCAATATCTGATATCCTTACTCCTTGTATTTAAGCAACAATGATTATTCAGTCAATAGTACAGCATAACAGTAGTCAGCTGAGAAAAAATGAGACTCTGAGACCCTCTGTGGGCTGTATTATTAGTGTTTAAAATGAGACTCTGAGACCCTCTGTGGGCTGTATTATTAGTGTTTAAAATGAGACTCTGAGACCCTCTGTGGGCTGTATTATAAGGGTTTAAAATTAGACTCTGAGACCCTCTTTGGGCTGTATTATAAGGGTTTAAAATGAGACTCTGAGACCCTCTTTGGGCTCTATTATAAGGGTTTAAAATGAGATTCTGAGACCCTCTGTGGGCTGTATTATAAGGGTTTTAGTTTTAGCCAAGCCAAGCCAATTTATTTATTAAGCTCTTTAAAATAGCAACAAGGTCAGCCAAAGTGCTGTACACAGTTTGAGTAATACAAAAACATAGTAATAGGACTAAATCACAAAACAATAAAAACATTGTATAAAACAGCAAGAAAGTCAACAACAGCTCATACTTGGTTAAACGCTAAAGATACTTTTTTTTTTTTAACGGGACTTAAAGGCATCAAGAGTGTGGTAATAGAAATATGAATCAGCACTTCAAAATCATGCCTAGAGACAATTGGTAATTAGGCTTGAACCACAAAGGCAAGGGTCTATCATAATCGCAAAGCAGCAGTGTGACAGCGCCACCTGCAAAATTCAAAATACATTACGCCAATGGGACACGGCAAAACATACATTTTGTTGTAGAACAATGCCGTTCGGTACACACATTATTCATGTGAAAACAAACAAAAAATTTAATTATGACCATATTCTATGACAAACAGGACGTCGTCTATATAGGGTCAAAATGCCAAAATTGCAAAAAAAAAGTGCTGAGTCATGGTTTTCGTACACGTTACGCAAAATCTATCTTCTCCTAGGTTTTTATTCCAAATGAGCTCAAGTTTGGTCAACATGATCTAGAGACATGGGGCTTTAAAAGTTATCAAATTTCTTACGGTTTTTGAGCAACAGAGCTGCAAATTTACTAAATATTTTGTAAATAATTTATATAAGAAAACTAAATTTGCTATAAAATGGGCATGCATAGCCTAATTTAGCTATAACTTGAATCGTTTCTTCATTCCCCAAGCCTGAACCGATATGACTTGAAAAAATTGAAATCGGCACAATAGTGCCCCTTGTATAATCAATCAAACAATACAATGGAGGATGAAAAATTTGTTTTTCGGAAATGTACTCGCAAGAGCTCAAAAATTCATGGCACTCCGATCAAAAAAGCCAACGACACCTACGCCCTTTTTTTATGGTTTTGCAAAGACGATGACCGAAATGCTCCATGTTATTCCAATGGGGCTTCTAAACAGGTTTTTAGCCTGTAACTCACACATGCAAAAACTGATTTGGCCAAAATTTTAAAAATAAAGTCTGATCAAATAAATATATTACACCTATGCCCTATTTGTTACAGTTTTGCCAACACGATGACCGAAATCCTCCATTTTATTCTAATGGGCCACAATCCACTATATTAATACAATAGCCAATGTATACAATGTAATTCTATAGGACTCAGTATGGTGTGACATGTGGCAGGCTTTATAAGGGTATCATGGGAAACATGGTTTCACCTCTGCCACAGATAGGCAACAACAGTTCAAAATCTGTGCACAAAGCATTCACACACATTCACACTTGTGCCATTGAAGACAAATTTACCATATAGGTATGTGATATGAAACCGGCCGTAATATAATCACTCAGAATGAACAGAAGTCAATGGGTGAAACCGGGGGTCACTTTCGAGCGTGAGGGAGGTCGGCAATGAGTCACAGACAGCGGGGGCCGTTTATCGCCGCTTGCGACTTTAATTGGTATTACATCCTTTATATATCAACAACGAGAATCTATTGGTTATGTGAAGAGGAGTATGTTTTATTTCAAATTCTAAACGGATTTTATTTTTTAGTTGAAAGAATTAAAAGCCAACTTCAGACTGCTGCTTGTTATTTTGATACTTTCTGGTTTGTGTGAGACCGTGATAGAGGGAAGGGGAGCACTTGCTTAGACTTTTTTGTGTGTGTATGGTTTCACAAAATCAGGTAGTGCAGTTTAATAAATAAATAAAGTTTAGATTTTTTATTGGCACCTTAAAGATTCCAACAGCACTGAGTTTAGTCTTGCTCTAAATCTGCTCATGGGAACGTCTCGTCACAGACTGCCCTCCAATGATAAGAGTGTAACGATTGCCCTCAGAGTTTGAAGAGTCACACACTTAATCACTATTGTGTGAGAAGAGCCAGGAGATACTGCAGCTGGAGAAGTCAACCTTGAGTCTTGACCAACACCAACTGGACACTTTCTCACCATACTTTGACTCACATGACAAATAGTCCCTTATGAGTGACCTATTGATCTAAGCTGCGCATGCATCTTAAAAACTCACAATAGCGTTAATTTCTATCCATTTTATGTAATAGGGGAGCAACCATAAACAATTAAATTAAATGTATGTTTTTAAATGGCAAAAATCAATGGTTGTTGTTAATTTGTTAAAATTAGTGATCCGAGTCAGTAACATTTATTATACATGTTAAGTAGGATTTGTGGCAAATGGGGAATTCAATCTGAGCACATACTGACA
The DNA here is from genome assembly GCA_036025475.1 of Philypnodon macrostomus. Taxonomy (NCBI): domain Eukaryota; kingdom Metazoa; phylum Chordata; class Actinopteri; order Gobiiformes; family Eleotridae; genus Philypnodon; species Philypnodon macrostomus. The sequence continues at coordinate 25,799 of JAVQKC010137041.1, forward strand.
AATAAATGTGGTTGTCTATGTTTGTTCTTGTCCAATATATTTAAAAAAAAACAACAATTGTAATTAGCCTTTAGCTCAATGCTAACCGCTACACCATATAAAATGGCTTACCATTGCATTTGGTAATGTTTACTAACCAGGCTCTGACAATACTAATACTAATACTAATAATACGTAATACGTTACCAAAAGTAGCTTGTTTTTTCATACATGATTGCTAATGCTAATTTCTCCATAGAAAATGCATAACAGTCTGCTTTACTTCCTGGCATGCTTATTAGTGGGCTTGATGGGAACTTGTAAATTTGCTCACAGTTGTATATTTCTCTCTCTCTCTCTCTCTATATATATATATATATATATATATATATATATTATAAGACCTTGCTAATGACTAATCATCGTTTTATTCCATTATAATGAGTTACTTTAGGTTAGAAATTAGGTCTAAACTATAAAATACAAAAGGGTAACATGGGTTGTGAGAAAGAATATTTTACTATCCAAAATGGCTATAAGCCATTGGTTGGCTATAAGCCCCGAGTTACAGAGATGACCAATAATATGACAACAGTGGTGAAGATATACAACCACAGAAGCCAACGGTGTTCATGTGGTACGAGTCTGGCAATTGTCCAGTCAGATATAACAGTGGCTTTTGATGTGCTCTGATGAATGTGTCTAATGAAAGGCGATCAATGGCAATAGGCTGCCATGTCAGGAGCACCTTTACAGGACAGCCAGTGCATCAGAATGTGCCATGCTTTTATTCACACCTCAAACAGTCTTTATTTGTTAAATTTAGCCCATTTCCAGACAAAATGTATTGCCATTTAAACATGACAAAGAGGCCATTGAGGTGGCCATTACAATAATCCATCATGTCTAGCAGTAGTGAGATCCAGCGTTGCGGTAAATCCAATCTAAGCAGGGTCAACAGTGTTTTTCTCCCCAATATGGCTGACTGCTGTGTCTCCTCGGCTGTCATCAGTTAGCTTTTGTCAACACACGGGCCAAGCAGTGACACATTAATGCTGCTAACCTGACACGGGCTCACCTCACCACACCAGCACATGGAACCAGGACATACACATGCTTTTATATTTTAGGTGTACAGTAAAAATAAAAAGACATAACAACAACATATTTCTATGGTACTTTTTTATTTTTGTGTCGCTTTTGTTGTAAATACCTGAATCTTGAACTATTTATTGGCAAGAATTTGCCAATACAATATCTCTATGTCACATTATGTCATGATACTCTAGAGACTATTGGAATTTCAAAACATTTATGACTTTTGGAATCACCAGTAAAAAACTATTGTTTCACTTTTTCTAGACACTTATAATCAGACCAGTAAGCACTGCAACTTTATTTGACAAAAAAGTCAAAGTATCTTAAAAAAGTCTTGTAAAAAACAATAAACATAAAGTGCTTGTAGGCTTTTGTAAAATATAGAATGTATTGTAAACGCTCATATTTAGAGCCTGTTTTGATCAATAGTAATTGAAAATACCAAAATATTGATATCAACAAATAAAATACTGCAGCATATTTTTTGTCCTGTTTATGAGAGTAGAATTTGAAGTGTAAATGATGTACTGTATATGGGGAATAACCCAAAATACTTCTCCTCCTCCTTACTTGTTGTAGTCCTGTCCCAGTGATCGTGCAGGCCTAAGGAACCCCCATATGGAGTTAATCATTACATCCCAACCCTTACCCTCATTGATTAGCACACAGTGAAGCTGCTGCAACAGTCGATGCTGCCTCTGATGCAGATTGCTGTTGCAGAACCGTGGCTCAGCCTTTAAAAGTGCTTTCTATTTGTGTGTTTGTGCTAAAGAAATATCGATCGCGCCGATGTCTTGACTGAAGAGGTTTGTGTGAGTCGACCTTCAGCATAACCGCGCTATATCAAGACACTGTTTAAACAGCCACACTGCTGTCTCAAGAGCACACACAAAGTCTTTAGTTTCTCGCTAAGATTTCATCAAAGTTGAATTGACTTTTTGTTTTCTTCTTCTAGCCTGAGATGAACTGAGATGAGACCTTTAAGTAATATAAATGACAGCACTGATGGAGCAGCAGGCCATAGATCATTGAAGTAAATACACGGGCTGGTGTTATACTGGGGCTTTTAGCTTTAACTAATTGAATCTTAGTTGTTTTTTGGGAATAATGTGTCTATCCAAAGCATTTTGTTTGAACAAAAAAAGTTAAAGGAGTCATATGTCTTTTGAAATATTATATTTACCTCTATAGTCTTTGGAGAGGGCCACATGTCAAAAAGAAAAATTTTACTTCACCAAAAGTCCCTTCGGTTGTATCTGTTTTCTGGACACATATGTTCTGGCTCAGTGTCCCTCTATATTATAACCACACACAAAAGTGAAAAGATATCACTTTGAATGCTTTCTTTTTGTTGGATTATGTAGAGTCACATACAGTAAGGACAATTTACTGCATGTGACAAGTAACAAGGTGGAATTTCTTCACTTATGTGTTTTTAGCACCTGAGAAGTTTAGTGCCTTTGTATGCACATACCAAAACCATGAAAAAAGTAGTATACATAATGGGGCCTCTTTAATATTTAGAAATGAATTACGCTATCATAAATAAATAAATAAATATATTATTATTTTGGTTATCTAATCCAAAACTTTCCTATACTGCTCTGTCAGCCCTTGATATGCCCTGAATCATTTCACTTGAACGTCATGGAGAGCAGTCTCAGTTTTCCTGACACTGTGAGAGTGCAGCTGTTTACAGGGGGTCACATGACCTAATTGCAGGATGGTTCCAATGACTCTTTGCTTTAGTCAGAAACCAATTAAAGTGATGTCTTCAGCTGCCAGTGTTCCAGCTCAATACGCCTGTCTGCTACTGTGGCCATACCAGAGAGCCTGCCTTTATTATATCGGCGAAAACAGCGTGTCGTCGATATAATAAATAAACTAGGCCTGTGCTGTCATCCCCGACAGCAAGGTGTATATCGGCGAAAACGGCCCCGTACGTCTGCCCCGTACATCTGCCCCGTACGTCGCCCCGTACGTCTGCCCCGTATGTCTGCTCCGTACGTCTGCTACAACTGTTACCAACGGGCACCTTAATCACTTTTTTGATTTGTCTGGATGTTTGTGAAGAATGTTTTTGCCAAATTTAGAAAATTTCCTAATGCTGCATTCTTCTTTCAGTCTATAGGGGGTACATCTTCGATTAATGAAAATTAAGTAATTCACTAATTAATGTATTGATGCACTTTTATTGAGCCAATAATCCTGCTGAACATAAATGAAATTTCCTGAATGTTGTCACATTGATCCGGGCAATTGTATACTTAATGTACATAGGCACATTACAGAGGTCAAATAAAGAATGCCTCTATAGCGCCCC